>OMNM01021264.1:6159-46192 GCA_900302745.1 Parablennius parvicornis | reverse complement strand
TGATTTCTAGTCTGGAAAATTGCCTATAGGGGTGAATGTAAGTGAGACTCTGTCTCTTTGTTTGCCTGTTTATCAGATGTGTATCCTGCCTTTGCTCATTGTCGACTGGGATCAGCGCTTGTCCCCCGAGACCCGAGGTTGTCTAAAGGTTTGTAGAAGATGGATGGATGCAAGTCCCATTTTTGACTATGTACAGTTTGAGTAGTGAATTGCAACATTGCGTTAGACCACATCACTTTAGTCTTGAAATCTACAGTGTGGCAACGACATACTGTGAGCAACGAAGTGAAAGGGAGCTGCTGAATAGACACATACTTAGACTTTCGTGTATAAATTCCTCCAAACACAACATTAGATTTACTTCCACACTCTTAATGTTTCCTGATTAATTTTTTACATCCTGTCCCAGTGACTTTTTTCGTCTGCCAGACATCGCTTTGGATAGTTGGTAACTTTAGTGCACAAAGGGATAAATCAACCTATATAATCTGCTGATAAAGCAAGCTGGCTTTCTTGGTTTGACGTGCACAAAGCCTGTCACTGTTAGGTGTTCAAAAGTTGATATGAAATGTTTGAAGGAGCTTATGGAATATAAATGCAGACCTTATTATTCTGATTGCAAACAAACACCGGACTTTCTTACATGCTCACAATACATTGGGATATTTTACATTGATTCTCCAGACAAAAGCATCGTTTTATGACATTTATATGCAACCTGACGTCTTCCCTAGGAGGATCTGTTCAAACATAAACCTCCATTCTCAAGCTGCCATCCAGGTGAGCTACTACCCTTCATGTTTTAGTTGTCTCTCTGCTCCGACACGACAGATTAAAATGAACGTGACGCCATAAAACTCCACTTTAACCCGATAACGACCCGTTTATTTGAATGGTCCGTGCTGCAGCAGTGGGACCCCTCAAACATGCAGGTATTTAGCTCCTCTGGGGTTGGAGGATGCTGATTTATATTGGCTTTTCTTGAGCAACCTTTTTCCAATGTACACTAGAGAACTTTGTTGTCATAAAATGTAGCGGTGGGTTTTGATATTCTGCTTGCACACATGACCTATCGGATCATTTCTCGCTTAACAATGAGTTATGTCAACAGACGCAGTAACATCAATTTATAATTACTGCAGTAATGATCGCTCATCAACAAAAAATGTTGCCAAAGTTTGGCAATTCTAATGCAAAGCATTGGTTTAATAGACTATTGATCATTTACACAGGATCGTGACACAGAGACCTACCTGTACTCTGGATTCTCATTATTTTTATTAGCTGTGTTTTGACCAGCAGCAGGTCTCTCTGGGAAAAAAAACCCACAGAAAGAAAACAAGCCCTTTAAACTATATCTAGTGAAATGACCGTGCAGTAACAACACAATTATCCCAGGAAGGCGAGGAATATCCTCATTAGGGTGAATAGGGAAATGAAAACAACATAAATATGAATAGACATGCAAGCGTACTGCATGAACTCCTGCAGGAACCTTCAATCGGAAGGCCACAAAGACTATAACACGATTTAATGCGTGTAACCTGCAGAGCTCATGAGATATAAGGAAATGCTGTTCTGGCACTCATTGTCTACCCTGAATTATGTGAGAAATGTTTGTGTTACATGTATTCAACAACAATCCCACATTCGTTTCAGGCGCCACACGACAGGAGATACAGTAACGGCACGAAGCGAAGCACTGCAGATTCATTTCTATCACTAGTTAAATCGTATTATTGCGGCTGAGGCGCAGTCCACAGTGAAATGTTCATCACTTTTAACTGAGCAGTTTGCAGTGTTTTTAAAGTCACTGTTGCGGATGCATCCTGCAGATATCGCAGCATTTATAGTTTATGCCACAAGGGACCGCAGATTTTCACACTCTTTGCCCTTTCTGCAGGCCTTTGGACCACAAGGTTGTCTGATGAATGGATTCCTCAGGAGATGAAGCGTCATAAACTGCACAAATGAGAATAATCTTACAAATGAATACCTCATTGCCACAGTTGGGGTCAATGAGAATTATAATCGCAGTATTTTACCACACCGTGTCGAGTATGTGGCAGGCAGGCTAATAAGTCAGGACTACAAAGCATTAAATACATCCAGGCTCTAAATCTGCACGCATGTGTGAACCTCTCAGAGTCGTGTTTACAGGTTTCTCTCACACATATTTATGATTCTATTATCTGTCTTTTCGTTTGACATTATCTCTCATATAGAGTCCCTGCTGTATAGCCAGCTGTCAGAGGAAGGGAAATGTCTCATTTACAACATTTCCCCAGAGTGTCCCTTATTTTTACACGTTATCTTTTCACTTGGGCTTCCTTGTCTTCTTAGAGAGCCGGATGAAGGTTGGGAACCGTCGTGAGCCTGTGAAGCCCACTGAGACGTTTTATGTGAGATCGGTCCGCACAAAATAAACTCGACTTGACTTCACAAGGCTTTTCCTCTGGGTGCTCCAGTTTCCCTCCCGCAGTCCAAAGACATACGGGTCAGGTTGACTGCAGCCACTGACTTTCCCAGACGTGTGAATGTGAGTGTGAAATTGTGTTATTCTGCGGTGGACTGCTGACCTGTCCTGAGTGCTTTGTTGCCTTTAAACCAAGGCGTACTGGGATGTGCTCCAGCCTGAATGGAGGCCAGCAGGTGTGTACGGCGGATGGATGGATGGGCAGTAGGTATGACACTAATTGTTGGTGTTCTTCTTTTTGTTGTGAGCTTGAAGAGATTGAAATCAGTTGTGTTAGATGTAACAGATGGTAAGCCGTATAAAGGGGAAAAAAACAAACAACAAAAAAAACCCCCAACCTGTGAGCTGGAAAGCAAACCGATTCGTTTGGTTCACAATGAAATGACTAAAGAAATCCGGCTCACCGACTCACCGGCTTGGTTCAGAAGCCAGGGTGTTATAATTTTGACACATTTCCGTGCCTTTTGACTGCCACACATTTCTCACAAATCCTATCATGCAGAATCAGATTATTTACTGAGTCGTCATCACACAGCGGTCTTCCAGTAGATGTTGTTTTATTTATTACATAATAAGAAAATGTTGCGGCAATAAACATGTTTGACAAATGATCTCAACCAACGTATCCATATTCTTTTTCATGCAAGGTAGATGAATGTGGCAATATGATGTTGGCATCAGTCACATTTTCCACAGTGGTGTAGAACCCCCATCTCACTGGGCTGCGGCAGCTTCACACTAGTTGGAGACACAAAAATGGAATGAAGACACACATTAGTGACTAATTATCACCGAAATTCACACTGCAAGAGAGTTGCAAAGTTGAGTCGAAAATGTACCTGGAATTTGCATATAGACGTCAAAAAAATACAGATGTATTCACATTTTTGGTGCTTGCTACTGTTGCAAATGATACATAAAAGTTGCACACAAGTCACGCCACAGTTGAACTCTTGAGCATAGGAATATGGGTTCCACAAAGTGCAGAAGCTGCTGGATGAGGACCAGACTGACATTTCTGACTGACAAAATCTAGAGCAGGAGTGTCAAACATGTTTAATTTCAGGGGCCACATACAAGCCAATTTCATCTTGATCGGGCTGGTCCGGTCAACTTGTGCATTAATGAACTTTTGAATTTCAACTTTAAAGTGTCTCTTTGTTGTGGTGCAAACTATATGTAATGATAATGCCTATTTTCATAAAAGCAGACATTTACTTTAGAAAATTACTACAATCTCAACATCAAGTCAATTTTAATGAAACGATTTGGTGCAAAATACAGTCAAATGTCCTAAAAACTTCTCTTACAGCTGCTTCATTTTGCATATTTTTACAAACTCACACCGACAAAAAAAGCTCTGAGGCTAATACTATTTTGGTACAGTAACTTTCATGGCAGCATCACTGACATCACAACTCGGATCTCAGTGTTTTGTTGTGTTGACGACTCTTAAGAAATTTGTTTAAAAAATGTTTTTGTGTGGGGTTTTTTTTGATTGGAGCCACTTGTAGGCCGGTTTTGTCCAGTGAGCCCTTATGTTTGATACCTAATATAGAAGCCCTTGAAACAGGTTTCAAACATCCGCAAATAATGAAACATTTTGCATGGGGGGGTAAAAAAGCCTTGCTGATTGTTCAGACATACTAAAAATGTAATCAACATGTTTTCTAGGCTCTGTGATTCATGAGGAAATTGTGAATCCTTGCATAACTGTTAAAATACTTCACAAACTCCTTTTGTAAGTTATTTGGGAAAAAACAAAAAAAAAAAAACATTTTCCCAAAGCAGCTTCTCTGAAACCATACTGAAAATCTGGTAATTTATTGAAAATGCGAAAAATTCACTGAGGTAGATAAAACTAAGTTGAAGCTCAAATACGGAGGATTGTTCTTTGCAGAGAATATGGTCATAAGACCATTGAAAGTGGATTTATGTCTTCAAATGTTATCCTTTACATGAATATATCCTATAAAAGGATGAATGATTGAGCTGGTAGCGGAGGCCTGTGCAGGATCACTCAGGATCAGCAGCTCTCTTTCCGATTCCTGAGGTGTAAAGCTACTCTAATAGCCGCCATGACTACAGCAGCATACTAAAGAGGGTCTTTTATTCATCCAAATTACTGTGCAGGGGAATTCACCAGCTCAAATTTGCAGTGAGTGATAAGCTAAACACACCACCCAAAATGTAACTGACTTATCAGTAATCCATTTAACAGGACAGACAAGATCCAAGGTGCTAGAGGATAGCATGACCAACGAGCCATGATAAGAATAAGTGCTGACTCTCAGCCTTGATCCTTCTCCGAAAAATCCAAACGTGCAGGCCTGCTCCATTTTAATTTTACTGGCACATCGAGCAGGTAGGGCTCCGATTCAACTCCAATTCCTATTTCAATCAGACAAATGAAACAAAACCCAAGGCAGAGGCCATCGTGAGGGTAAAAACACCATCAATGCAGCTGTATACATAGCATGGCTAAACCTAATTTCTTCTCCTTAGTGGGTTACTTCAAGACACACATTCAGCTGTGTGAATATTTGTTATATAATTATCTGAGCTTTATTTCTAATTTTCTCTTTTGCCAAACTTTGTGGAAGTGTTCGATCTTCATGGGACCATCTTATGTTAGGTGACACTTGATTTTGAAATAAAACGTAACGATCAAATTGTTTGATTACACAGACATTCAAATGGCCATAATGGTGCCTCTGCAATGGTGAGACTTCAATTTCAGAAAAAAAAAAAATCTTATTTGCTCTCAGTTACCAGTTTTATATTTGACTTTTTCTCATGTTTGTTCGGAAGTCCATCGTGGTCAGCATTTCAGTTTGCTGGTCACATTTGCTGTGTGATCATTAACTGTTTAATTGGCCAGTTAAATGTTGGTTTGTGATTTCATTATGGAAAACAAACAGCAGCACCCACTAGTGGCTGTACATGAAATCTCCATAGTTTTCAGTGCTTCAGCCTTTTCCCTGTACACAGACATCATTTTCAAAACATTGCCATGTAAACACTACACTTTTTTGAAACAAAAAGGCAAAAAAGACTTTATAAACATGGCTTAATTTGTTTAAAGATTTATGAGCCCATTGCGTTGTTTGTAGATCCTATCTCGCTTCCATACATGCATGACCTGGAAGAAGGGTCTTTGAAATTTAGATTTTTTTTTTTTTTTTTAATGGTTGTTTTGTTGTCACCAACTTAAATTTACTTTATTTATCCATCACAACCTCTTTATGAAACTGCGTTTCCTACTTGCTGGACCATTTCGTTTATTAAGGTGGAAGTGCTCTGGTGTTGTTTTTTTGTGAGTGCAGATTTCTGCCACAGTCCGACATGGATTAATTAAAGTCATTCAATTTACTGTCACAAACGTCAACACGAATGAGATTGTGAAATAGAAAATACCATTTGCGTTCTTGCCGCACTGTAATTGTGTATTTAAAAGAGCAATGCAACTAATGCTTGGAAATTAAAAAAAAGAAAAAAAAAAAGATTGTAATGTACACATTCAGCTTTGAAAACAACACAGTTTAGAATATTATTTACAGGTCATGAAGCCTGAACACTGAGCATGAATAATAACTAGCAACGCCATCTGGGGAACTTCAAAGTTTCACATTAGCTAGTAATGAACATTAGCTTTACGCACAGGGTCACTGAGCAAATCTATCTCGCGCAGCGTGTTCCGTCATTCGGTTCAGCCGCCGAGAAAGCACCAAATGCTGCAATAAACCAGCGGAGAATTACCTTTTATAGCATGTGAATGAAACGGCGTTCATTAGGAAGAGTGCAGCTGACTGCACTGATCTTAAGCTCCTGTGACTAGAAAGCCAGACAAATGTGTAAATTCTCAAAACAGACATACATGTGTCACACAGTTTGCAAGAGGACATTCGCGATAATGTAAGCAATTTCATTCAAAATTTTCAAGTGTTGATTTTCCTTGTTAATAGGAGAAGATATTGTTCACATCCATGGGATATATAAATGAGAAAAAAGCCGACTTCTTCTAGGGAGTTTTCATTTGAAATCTGTAGTGGTGTTCACTCGAAGTGGCCTGAGGGTTAGAGAAGCAGACTTCGGATCGGATGTTCGCGGGTTATAAACTGTTGTTCCTGAGCAGCTCATCACAAAAATGACTCCGCAAGATCTGCTTCCATGTATCTTGATTTAAAGGTTTAAAGGTTACGAACTTGGAAAAACAGTGCAGATGCCAATTACTCACCTCCATCTCTCCTTTCGCCCCATACATTAAACATTGTGTCATGTTTCAACAGCAAATCTCACAAAGATCTTGAAGATTCAGACTGCTGGCCTCGAATCGCTCCAAATACACTCAGTTCAAGAGTTGCTTTTTTAGTGGTTCCGGGCACCGTTGTTATGTAAACAGATGCCCAAAACGTCACGAAAAGTTTCTGTTTTCACTTTGTATAAACAGCTCTATTCTAAAATGTGGTTTTCAGCAGGGAAGTCAGGTCAGAGAACATCCCGAATCTGAACATTTAAATGCATCCAAAATGGTTTGGATGCATTTATAATCTAAATGAATGTGTTTGACTGTGCTTTATAAAGTGTCTTTTAGCTCCTACATACAGATCATACCGAAGTGACCACTGATCAGTGTTACAGCTTGTTATCGGTTTGCAAGGCCATTTCCTTTGGTTTTTCAGGTGCATCCTGGTGGATGTTGCAATACAGACGCATCAAATGATAAACCTCTGTGAGGACAGCAGCTATGAACAGTAGCAGGCTGTGATGTGATGATGAAACAGATGAGATCGTGTTGTTTGGCCTGCGCATAGAAAGTTTGAGTTTAAAAAAAAAAAAACAACCTGTGGGAGTGAAAGAGGCTGGGTAGGAAATCTACTACAAAGAACCTACGTTATTGAAGCAATTTAGTAACAGCTCACTGCTAAACATTTAGCCATGAGCACAGTCCCCCGAGCGAAAGTTGGTTATTTTTAGTGTTTTAGTTAAAAATTATGGTTAAAATTAGAAGTTTAAAAAAAAAACCAAACAAATAGTCTTCGAAACATGTTTAAGTCTATTTATTGATTATTTATCTACCAAATGTAGTTTGAAAAAAACAAAGACCTTCTAGTATCAAATACTAAGATGCAATTAAAGTCCCATCGCTCGTCTCAACATGCCACCGACTACAAGCATCTGGGCTGAGACTGTAAAAGCTAAGAATGGTGGGTAAGTGATTTTTCTGTCTTATGTAAGCTTCGCATACTGACACATACGCCGGCTCTGATGGTGTGTTGATTAATCTTAAGATGCTGTGAGAAGCAGGAAGAGCCTTTATATATGAAAGCTGTGCAGCAGATTCAGCCATAATTTATCGCTGCCATATCGCGGGACTATTTTACTTGAACTTTTTTATATAATACCATAACTCTGACAGAAACCTCTTGCGCAGCAGCAGATGTGTGAAAACGGTCTCCATGTCGTGAGAGAGCCAAGCCAGAAACAAGAACAAACTGTAATGTTTCTAATATGTCGCGTTTGCTTTTCTCTCTTTTCGCTGAGTGCTCTGCAGCGACTCAGAACAATTTATTATTTATGTGTGTGCTTTATTTTTGTGTCTCTCACCAAAGAAAGATGACTTCATGTACAAACACTTGAAGTTAGTTGAAACACTCCCAACACACATGTAATTGAAAACGTAGTTTAAACCAACTGTATCTGATATAGATAACTGTTTAAAGTCGAAATACATATTATTCTGAAAAGTGGAAGCATCTGTGTAGGTCACTGTTCATACTGGTTATCTCTTTTTGTAAAAATAAAAAACACTTTAGTGCCTTGGGAGTCATTTCCCCAAAAGAGATACTGCATAAAACCAATTAGGTGTTGGAAGCCACTACATTATTAAACGAAAAAGATCGTTTTCTGTACCTCAGTGGAGCGTGGTAGTACCATGTGTGGCTCAAAGCTTCTTGTCAAGACAGAGTTTGGTTCACGTTCATATCAAACTACTGTGAATAAGATCGGTGTGTACTGATGTTGATGTGTCTTAAAGAGTGATCACAGAAATGAAGACTTGCCCAACGGCCCAATTATAGCTGTTCTTTTGTTGGGTGAGGAAAAAGAAGAGCAAATCTGAAAGCCTCACGACATTAACATTATCTATGTGTCTGTATTTATTGCAGATCATAGTTATTGCAAAACTCAAAAAGCTCACTGGATTTTTCTCACTGAAAAGATCACAATCTGAAAAATGAATGCTCAATGATGTTTGAAGTCGGTGGCATTATTGTATTCTTATCAGATGAAGCCTGAAGTTTGAATAGAGATTTGAGCATTCATTGTGAGGAAGATGACCCAAAACTTGGATCTGTCTGCTAAAAGCTGCTGTCTGGGTGTCACTGGAAGATCAAACAGGCTGACGGGAACAAAATAAAGCTACTTTGTCTCTTAATGTTGTTGGGTGAGGAGAGTCCAGCCATCTGGGAGAAGACTGGGAAGATAATGACAGCACGAGATTCACCGACTGAGCCCGTGCCATCTGGAGAGGAAGCAGTTGTTCCACAGACAACTGGCTGAGGAGGAAGAGTCGGCAGCAGTGCACAGTAGCGTTACAAATAAGATGGTGGGATTAAAGCAGCAAGGTGCTCGGGCGAGGTTGGAAGTGGACGGCGTCGCTGTTTAGCTCTCGTGTTTCCAGTGGCGATAGGCCAGGCCTCGTCCTGTCAGGTTCAAGTGTCTCTGAGTTTATATTGTCTTCCTCAGCCTCTCCAGCTTCTTCTGCCGAGTGGCCATTATGCCCTATGTGCCTCAAAGGAGAAAGACTGTAAGACATCTTAAGCTCTAAGCGCTGGGAGGAGAGAGAGTCATCATTGAAGTGACAGCCAGGTGCTGAAGGCGAGCTCCTCCAACGAGCGTGGCATGGCTCCACTTTCATCAAGCCGGGAAGAAGTCACAGCTGAGAGGCTCAGCTGAGTAGTTATAAACAGGCGGTTCAAAGTGTACGGGTATTTCTAGCTCAGACTCGCATTACTGCAACTCTGCTCGGTCCAAACAATGTCTTGCGCTATCAGCACAGGTAGATAAAGTGAGCCGACTTTGTGTAGGATATCCTGCCAGGGGAGAGTCGATGATGAGAGGATGACAGAGTATCCACAGCTTGGGAGTGAAGTGCACAGTGTGTGCTCATACAGGAAGGTCACACAGATGTCTCTTCATGAACCCTGCAGTTTCCTGGCAGGCCTGGAATTAACTGAGCGGGCACGCAGGACACCACTCCCCCGGGAGCTGGACCACCCAGGAGGAGGTGGGTGCACAGGGCAGGAGCTCGGGGATCTGTTGCAGGATCATTTGTGAACGTCTCCCGGGGCGTCACAGATGTGCACAAACTGCAGCGAGAGCCCGAGGCAGAGTGTTATGATGGTTGTGGATTAAAGGAGACATCCGTAGAGTATACATGTCGCCTGGACGCATTCCAAGGCCTGATCAATGCTCCCCTTGTCCAGCTGAGAGGGGTTGATTAAAATAGGGCTGCTATACACTGATCCGCAGATTACACTGATTATGTACTTAACTGAATGAATGCACGGTGAACTGTTGTGCACTCAAAACTAGTTTTACAAAATGACACATTTTGTACGCCAAACATGGCAACAAATAAACCGCATTTGATGATTTATTGCTAATAAACAGGAAGTCATTTCACAGCAGGAAGTATTAATTAAAAAGGCCTCAAATATTTATGCAAATTTACATGTGTTTTCCCATTTACATGACTAAATATATTTGAGCGGTTCTTCTTGTGATAGTATACTTTTCATTTCCACATAAAACTAAACATGATGCATGATGCAGATTGATTGGCTTGACCAATAATAACATCTGATGCCAATATGATGTTGATTCAATGCAAATGCCAACTAAAAAAAAGATGAAAACTATCTAACTCATTGCGATTAAATACAGAATTTGCAAACAACGAACACGCAAAAATAGCCAATTAAATGCACATGTGTTTGTTCTGAATCTTTTAATGGTAGATGGGTAAACTGCTGTAATGTCGCTGCTGCAGCTCTCTTGTTTGTGTCATGAGTAGTGGTGAGGTATTTGGCTCTTTGAAAGGAACCAATCCTTTCAAAGAGACATTCAAGAGACTGGCTCTGGGGCTCATTTTGACATTTATCCATCTTTAAGAAGCATGTCTGGATGTTAATTCATTTTATCCAGAAAGTAATCGCTGGGAGGACTGACAATGGTGGAATATCTGAATTTGAGTCGATTTGATTGGTGTGGTCCAGATCTGCATCTGATTGTATTTTTTACATTTATTGTATAGGTTTTACACATCCAACTGCTTTGACTGTGAGAGGACTATTTTGAGTTTGCCCTTTGTAAAAGATGTGTGTTTAAATCAAGGTTTTTTTTTTATTCATGTTATTATGTTACCCATCAATCCAAGAAAAAAAAAATACAGTAAAGGTTCTTACAAAACCACGTTTGAAAGTAAACTTATCACTTTGCTTTTTTTCATTGTTTTTCCAAAGAGATACAGTAAGCTCCTAACGTCGCAATACCAATATTGCAGTCACAAAATATAACTTTTCTTCAAAGGAAAACTGAAAGCTTTTGTTGCGTTTCGGGGGTCAGTTTACATGACAATGGGCCTCGGAGCCACTGAAAAGCTAGACTTTTTGAAAACGCTCCGACTCAGTCTCGGTCGAAATGGGACAAATTGCAACTTTTTGAAAATGCTCCAACACAATAAGAACAATGTTTGCCTCCAGAGTGTCATGACTCCCAGGCCACATTCACCTGAGACTTGGCACATTGAGAGTCGTGTCACCTGTAATAGAACTTCACCTTGATTGTCTGTCCATATACATGTGAGTGTACTCGCCATTGTTAATGTTTATAGTTTATTGTTCTCTCCATGCACGTGTGTGTGGTTTCATTAAGAAAAGAAATGGCACCAACATGTGGCCCTGCATGCTGACTACATCGTTTTCAGCGCTTCTGTCGCTTCTTTATAAATTGACATCGTTTTTAAAACGTTACTGTGTAAGCGAGGCCTCAGGGTCCTGCGTGATAAAAGCAGATTGGCTCTTTGACTGATCATTAGATAAGGCATTTATTTCTTGCGTCGCACAGACGCATTCAAGCTCCTCCCCTTGTGCATATTTTCCGTCTCATTTGATGGAGTCTCAGAAGGGAAACTTGTGTGTTCATCTGTGTGAAACTAAATAAAAAGCGGGGTGAGCGACATGGGGTTCATAAATCAAACAAATGTGGTACAAATAAAGGCTGATGTCTCTTTAACAGTAAAACCAAGTGGAAATGAAGTGATTTCTCTTTGTAAGGAAGTTTTACCTCCACTGACGATATTATTGTAAAATCAGACTGGACATGTCACATTGGTCATGTCAAACTACATCACTCTTTTAGAGTAGTTTTGGAATAATCATATGGTGTGATCTTAAGAAGTTGAAATAAATATCAGGTTTGACTTTGATTAGATTTTTTTTTTTTTTTCAATCTTGGTTGAAATTTCAGATTACATTGGGGGATGTGTAAAAGCCTACCCCTGCCTCTATGAACGCTCGACCCCTTGTGTTTATTCAATCTGCTCTCGACAACAACCGTCTCAGCATCTGACTATTGTGTTGGTGCACCTGTGTGTGAATTTACACAGCGTGAGTTAACCTTATTATGATGAGGTGAGAATATCAGGTCTTGTAAATAGTGTAATCACTTTTCAGGGTGATTGGAAAAATTAAGTGGATAACCATTGTAATTATCAATCTTTTAAGAATCCATTCAATGACACATACAGTATTGGAAGCGTTTGTGTATGCAGCAGTTGGACGAAAAGTCCTTGGTCATTTTAAATATTCAGCCTTAACCTGCTCTCTCCACTTTGACTGGAGGATGAACAAACCTGTTAGAATAGTACACAATGAATATCACGGTCTCCTACTGAATAGAAAAAGACTCAGGATTTTTGGATTGGAGCATGAACTCTGACCTCACCGCTCACTACTGGGCTCGTTTGGAAAAGAGTGTTTAACTGAAAAATAAATTCAAGTAATATATTTTTATTTAAAATTTCAGTTGTATATCAGATGTGTTGCTATTACCACGCCAAGAAAACTATATAATTAATGTTTGAATGAAATTATAACATTTAGAAAAAAACGAATTGTAAAGTTATTTACTTGTATCGGTATTTGATTTTGGCAGGTAGCTAAAGGTTAGTACTTCTTCTTTAAAAAAGTGGTGTCATTTTTCAATGAGTATGAATTTATACGAAAAAAGAAACAGTTCTTTTTTTTTTTTACTGCCAGCTCTGTTTGACTGAACCTGAATATTCACCGAAACTTGCGAGTCCGTCGCCTCGGCAGCATCTCGTCATGTTGCCAAAGTAACGACGCACCCGAAGCCTTCACAATACCAGACAATAATGTACTCATCGCTCCTCTGGCTTCAAGCGAAACAAGTGTCCTCGGAGACGCGTCCCCACAATGAGTTCTGCTAATAAATACGTGTCGGTATTGCATTTTGCCCTTGAGATCAGGAAAGGAGTGAGGCTTATATTATTCATGGGAACAATGGTCGGCGCCGCTGACGGAAAGGCGAGTGCTCGACAGGACGAAAGCCAGATTCTCTCTCACAGCACTTATCATTCTGTAGGATGAGAAAGTACGAAGCGTTCAGGCAAACGTCTGTGAAGGAATCCACACGGAGCTCGGCGAGAGCCCAGTCAGCGCACATCAGGAGCTTTTCTGGACTGATTCTCGTCTCACTTTGACTAAAATGAGACCGAGATTGTGGTGTTAGGAGTTCATATTGTCAGCTTTGAGCGCTGGAGGGGATTTTCAGCCATATCAAATGAACTTTTAAGAGTAAGAGACCCTTTTGTGCTCCTGCCAAAATTCTTTCAACAGATTAAGATGTGATCCTGTTATCATTATCTGCCCCCCCCCGCCTTTCGTCTCGATCATTGTTGGAAACTCCGACAGTAATATTGAAGAATTGCCAGAACAACAACACAAATGAAATAAATCTCCGTCCTGTTGGCTTATGAGTAGTCTCGTCTCAGCAGAGGAGAAAGCAAACCGTAATCGATATGCGTTACAGTATCATCACAACTGACAGCCAGATGTTGAGCTGCACGCAGACGCCGAGCAGCAGCATTAAAAGATCACAACATTCCGGCCTGCGTGCGACATTTCTCAAACAACAACGGGAGAGAGTCGTTCGCTTTGTTTCTCTGTTTTATTTGACTAATTTAGCCAAGTCACTTTGAGCCAGGGAGACAGCAGGTGGAGCGAGGCGGGGGCTGAGGTGAATAACAAAAGGGATTTTGACAGAAGTAGAGAGAAAACAAGCGATCCACTAATCTGTCAGGTTGCTCTGCGGTGCAGCGGGAGGATCTCGTGGCTGACTCCGGCTGCTGCGGTATGTCTGCATGTCGCTAATCTGCTGTTTAAGGTTAAACACTTTAATACACACAACCACAACACTCGCTAATCTGTTAGGATTGTTGGTACCTTATGTTTGACACATAGATACATACACATTATGTTAAAAACACATTATGCTTGAATATCAAGTTTGAAAGTTTGCCTTTATTGTTTCAGTAAAAAGTGTTTGTCTTGTTTTCATGATTCCATAATTGACACAGTCTCTATCTGATACTATGTATTTCATCGTTACTCAAGGGGCCACCGGAGTCAGAACTGCTTAAACCCCACAAATAAGCTTTAAAAACCACTAAACTTTTTGTGATGATGCCCCCTGACACTGCTTTGAAGTTTCTCTGAGACAATTTGAAATCGATTGAACAAAACAAGTCCAAACACTGACAGGATTTTCAAAAGAGAAAGATTTTTTTTTTCTGTCCTGGATGTTGTGCTTGTTACAGGGTTTGAGAGCTGATTGGCTTAATGTTGGCTTTGCTGGAACAGGAAGGTAAATGTATTCAAATCAAGGACATTGTCCACATAGTGTCAACTTGGCCTCACGTGATGCTCAGAAACCTCCAGATGGACCCGTGCAAGTTTAATGTGATACAACAGTCGCGAGTTCTGTTATTTAGAGAGACTTTATGTGTTGTGCTTTACTGCCCTTGCAACATTTTCATTAACGTTTGGATAATAGGTAAATAAAATGAATGTCAATCATAATTTGCCAATCTGATGATTGGAAAAATAACTTGCGTAATATTTTTAGGTCTCTCAATTTGTGTCTTTCTAATGTATTAATGTGCACATAACAATGATATGGCAGTGTTGTAACATGTTAGACGAGTTGTCAGCACTCTGTATCGCTGACTCATTAAAGTAAGACCAAAGAACATTAGGTTGTAAAATGTTAATACACACAAGGGATGTTTCTGGCCACTATCTTTTGTTCGTTTATGTTTATCACTAGTCAACAAAACAAAACAAAAAAACCCCACAAAATGCTCAAAAAAAGTCCAAATTTAGCACCATTATATTAAGTACTTTGAAGATTGTCCCAGAAATATATTGTTTTTTATCACCCTTTAAAATTCTGCTGATTTATGATGCACTTTCTGTGTTTTTTATTCATTTTCTGAAGCTTTTACCTTCAAAGTTAAACGGGAGCACATCCTGTGGGGCGATTGTGATGAGTGGTGTTATCATCCTGGACTGGGCAGGCCTGAGCTTGACCGGCTAACACTGCTGTTGTTCAGTTCTGGTTTCTAAACTAATGCTTCGGTTTCTGCGGTTATGTATTGCACAAACTACCTAGTCTTTATGTTCCATGTGAAAACGGAGAAATTACCTTGTTTTCTACAGAGCTGTTGTCGAAAAGTCCACTGCTGCAGGGAGACGGACTACTGCGTCTAATGACCGGCGATGGTGATTCTTGTACATATGAATAAAACGCTAATATTGGGCTGCGTTGACACAATGTTTAAAGTGAAAATGCACAGTTTTGGCCTTTTCCAGAAAAGTTTGAAGACGAAAAAAATAAATAAATTGACGACTGAAATGTAATGTCTTTCCTCAAACTCACTAACCATACACGCCCTCCACTGGAGCTCTGCATCGACTACTGCTACGTGTATACTTTTAAAGTAATGATATAAAACATGAGACAAAAATCACAAATACTGTGCTAAAACAAAATTACTGCGCATTTTTAAACAGAACATTAAAAAAACCATGAACATTCTAGATACTAATACATCAAATTTACTTGTAATTTTACCTATCACACGTGCAGTATCGGTGTTTCAGAAAAGTTGTGTTTTCCTACACGCAGACGAATTTCATTTTCAGTGACTCTGAGCACCGCGAAGCCAGCGAGTCCTGCACATCCCGAGTACACACACATTTTGGTCTGTTTGAGTCAGTCAGCTGTTATTGAAATAAGTGTGGTATTTTCAACAACAGACAGTCAATAAGAACTAACCCCGTGAAAAGTAGAAGTAAATGTCACTTAATAAGCACGTTGGTTGCAGAACTCTTCACAGCTGCTATAGATACAGTCTGATGTCAACCAGGAGTAGAGTACAATTTGATTAACCCGAGGGTATTCTTTCAAAGCGTTTGCTTGACTGACAGCCTTTTGTTGTTTTGTTGCAAATGCATCTCAGGTCACACTTGTTTTCAGTGAAGAGTCATGTTAGAAAGAAACGCTGGGAAATGAAATTCACCTTTCAGTCTTTTGTTAACTTGTTTTCTAGAAGTGAAATCCGTTGCCATCAGTATCTACGTTTGATATGAATATAGGAAATGAATATACGATGGACAAGAACGATTGCTGCCGGTCAGTCACTGCAGTCAAGTGACTTTGAAGGCCTCCATCTGTCTTAGGTTTTGACGGGTGACTTTTCCAAACCGAGTGTGTCAGGATTTTTTCCTCCCCCATTGATGTTTGCTCGGATCAAGTTTCTCAGAGAGCCATTTCTGAATAGTCTAGTATTTTGTTCTTGACCATTCTTGGCTTTTAGCTGTGTGTTGTGGGTCAGGAGCTGTGACCTGTGACCGAGCTGGAGAGCTTTCTGACTCTGGGCAGTGTGTTTTGCTGCAGCATCCCTCTATAGTTCAGAGATTTCGTTGTTCCACGCACAGATTCAAGCTTCACTGTGCCAAATGCAGCAAAACAGCCCCGGAACATAAACCATTCTCCTCCATGTTTTTTTTTTTTTCCTCAATTCTCTGGAAAGCGTCTAGTTTTAATTTTCGAGGGAGGGTGATGTGTATATATTCGCCGAAAAAACACCTACAGTTTTGTCATTGAACATTATGGGAATGACTTTGACTGAATAGGAGCAAAGAATAATTAAAATTCATTGAAAAATACACATTTCTTTTCACATTGATACAGCATCAATATTTTACAAATGATTAATCTATTAAAGAGAAGTTGGTCCATATTCTAATTAGGAAACTGCTTCATCCTAATCAGTCAGACAAGAAAATGAAACATCTTAATGCCATGATAAGCAAGTAAAAACCTTCAAACGTGATTTGTTGACCTTTTAACATCAAAGTTAAAGAGATTCTTTTCTCTTGTGGAAGACTTAATCTGTTTTGCTGATATATGATAAGCTGGTATGTTAGCTGTGTTTTCCTGCATTGAATTCCTGGTCTGGCTACATTAAGTTCATTGTTTTCTTATAAATTGAACTCCTAACTCTTGATGTTTCTTTCGGTTTGATATAAATGTTATGGTTGTGGGAAGCCTACAGTCTGACGGATCCTAAAAACAATATTTATTTTGTCACGCAAATCTGAAAGATGCGAGTTGTTTTCTCCCACAGCCAGCTGGGATTGTCTCCAGTGAACCTTGAATTGACAAAAGTCGGATGTTTGGATAGATTATAACACGCATAACACTAATTAAAGCCAGCAGCTACCTTGTAGTAGCATGATTACACTTTTCTGAGGTGAAAATGAAGCTCTTCAGGCCATTTTAGAACGCCTTTGCAGGAGACACGTCGCTTCTTCTCACTCTTATTTGTTTCATTCTACGACAGACTGAAAGCCTGCAGCTGTACATGAAACATTTGCTTTAATTCCCTCACTTTTCAACAGGAATGATGCATTGTTTCAGCAAAGCGTGAGAGCGCCAACACATTTCTCCACGTTCGGAGAGACGCTTAAAAGACATTATGATAAAGGATTCCAAGTGTTGCTCACCTCAACTGGCGTAGATGAAATACAGCGATTCAAAACATCTCAATGTTTGACTGGGGAAATTACATCCTTAATGTTATTTGCTTAAAAGAGAACAATTTGGCAAGAAAATCTACAAAAAAAAAACCCCCAAACATTTTTTTAGAGAACGCTGACAAGAAAATTACTGAAGTGAGCAGGAAAAGAGGATATTAATTACAAGTCCCTCATTCAAACTCTTTACCCAGACTTGCTGAGAGCTTGTTCTCGGTTACCGTGATGCCTATCGGCTCCATTCAGGCACACTTGGGAGTCTCCTGGTGAAACCACAGTCTCCAGCACTCAGCAGGATCATGTTCCTTGCTCAAGGGCACCTCAAAGGTGGGTAATAAGTGAAGGGCAACCAGTGTTCATTAACTTCCCCAGATGCCCGCTGCTTTCACCTCTGGGCAAGCAGAAGTCCGTTCTCATTAAGCCTTAATTTATAAGCTCACGCTGCGTCCAGTATGGATACACTATGTATTTCTTTTTTAAATTCTATGCAAATACATTGCAATAAACTGCGCCTCCATTTTCTGACTCGGTTTTGATGAAAATGCAGAGCGCATTCAGGTATTTCAGGTGACACGTGCACCATTAAAATACACACTCGTGAAGAAATAAGAGCAAAGGTCGCCGCTCAGCAGAAGGAAAAAAAGGAAATCCAGGGTACGTTGTTGCAGTCATCAAGAGTCCAGAGCTCCAGTTGCAACAGCTTTTGATTTATTTATATCCAGAGATACACTGACAAGCGAACCCAGAGTCTTCCAAAAAAAATGCAGTAAAGGCCACTGAATTAATAAAAGGCTATGAGCTTTTACCGGAGTTGTGAGAAGGGAAGGCTGTGTTTATTTTAGCCGGCTCACCGCTGCTCTGACAGCTCCAGTGCATTTTACAGTACATATGTTCCCTGCGCCAGGCTTGTTTGTTTTTTGTGAGACTTATACGCTTTATGCCATTGTCGCTGTCAGAAAAAGGTTTACGCAGTTGTAAGTGCAAGGCACTGAATTATAGAACATTCTGAAGGTATGGAGTCGGCGATTGTGTTGTTTGTTTTTTTTGGGCTTTTTTAGCGGCAATATCCTTGCTCTCTCACTACTTCAGTCATAATGCTTAAAGATAAAAGCCATGATTTGCGAAATACGTCCATGGCACAAATGTCTACTACCAATCTTTGCCGCTATCTCCAGTGTTTTACTATGTCATTTTATTTATGATCTCACTTCCAGCAGTGGGAACCTTGTATACACTAACATAACATTTGCTGTTACCGAGAGAGTGAGGAGTGCTGAAAACTCCACTGAAAACCTTTGGAAATATAAATTTAGTTTCCGCACGTAAAAGAAATAACGACAACTGTCAGAGTTCTGTCCTGTCAGGTTTCAGCGCCAAATGCAGAAGAAATAACCAGAAGTATCCTTGCAGCCCATTTGGCTGCTAATTTCCCATCATCATCTGATATGTTTGGATCAGCTGCATCTCATTGTCATTTATGCTTTTTTTTTTTTGGTTTTTTTTTTTCCTCCTAAAAAATTCTGGAGGCTGATCGTCAGAGCACATCTAAGCTGGTGCTGTCAGCTTTACCCATAGTGCTGCTGTTTCAATTACAACGAGTCCTGCCAACCTCTGAAATTTGGTCATCGTCACCCTTTACAGCCAACAAATAGATCGACTCAACGCCCCCCTCCCTTTATAGCATGTCTAACATTTAGGAGAGACTGTCCTGCTGGTGAGTCTGAATATTCTGATTGCAAAGTGGCGAAAAAAAAATTAAACGAAAGCTCTCATACACAAACCTTTCGTTTGGTTGTTATAAGCTATGATGTTGACGGTGAACGGTTAATATTTCATGGAACTGAGAGCAGCCGGTCGATTTTTAATTAATATCACTACGGCTGAAGGAACAGTTTGAAATACTGTAGATTTTTCTTTTGAATGCGAATGAAAAGATTAAATTGTTATCCATTCATTAAAACCTTATAGCTTCGTACTACGAAGGAGCTGAATTCAAAAGTCCTTGAAATGGTTGAAATATCTTCGAAGTGATATAAATGCATTTAAACACAGTCGATACAAACATGTGACCTTATTAAAATTTGTACAAGTTGAAATTAGGGTTGCATTGACATTTGCTATACACACACACACTATTAAGATTAACAATGGCGAGTACAAGGCCATTCGTATAGACAGACCACGACGTTGGTTTGCTAGTAGTCATCGTACATCTAACTGAGCATGTGCAGAACTCATTACTGTTGGTGTGCATGCCCGTTAGCAACGCTTCAGAAAAGTTGCATTTTCTGAAAAGACGTTTTGAAAAAGCCGATGTATTTGGGAGCCACTTTCAAAAAGTTCCATTGCCAGTGGCTCCGAGCGCCGTTGTCGCGTTAATGGACATCCAAAACACAAAACATTTCCGTTTTCAATTGAAAACATTGTGTGAACGGGACCTCACACTCATATTCACACCTACTTGGCTGTTAGACATCACCAATTATCCTCAAATACGTGTTTGTGGACAGTAGGCGGAGCCTCATGGCCTAACCCCAGCTTAAACTGGGGACCCTCTAACTCTAATCTATGAGTGATAAAAACTACACAAAACACACAATTCTTACAAATATTAAACTTGTCAGTGCATCTTGAATATCTTCTCTGTACATTTTGCCCGCACAGCATTGAGTCTTTGAAAGATAACATCAGCACGGGAAACAAAAAATGTTATTTGGTAAACAACATTTTTTTATTTATTTTTTTTTTTCATTTTTAAAACAATCTAATTATTTCATCCTGTCTTGGCAAAACATTGATTAATTCTCTGAACCCTGTTTAAGATTTTGCCTAAGGGTCTAAAACTGACTTTAATCCTCTTTTTTTTCTCTTTGAAAAACAAAACAAAGGGACTGATTTGCAGCCTTTGAGACGGGAGCCCTCCTAATCAACAACAGAGTCCAGTAAATATTGTGGCCTTTTGATAACAGCCACACACGTCTTCCCTCGGCAGGAAAACAATACAGCGCTCCAGTTGTTTGATCACAATGATTGGTCGGAGCGCATGTACGCCCACAATTATTTTAGCCAAGGTTAGGAACACAGACAAGTGGGAGATTTTCTACAAAGCGCTCTGCGGTCTCTGTACCAGGCATTTGTTTTAGCGTCATCTCGGAACTGTAATTTCTACACTGTGCTGGAAACGATCGGATTAACCGAACACACTTGTTATCTCTGGTCTGCTTAAATTTCAGTGTAATTATTCACACTAAGGAGACAAGCCACAAAATAAAAAACCTACACGTTGGCGCTTTCCAAGGCCGCCCTTATCGCCCCGTTCAAACCGGCTCGCGCAGCAAAATGGGGACTTCTTCCCGGCGTCGCCCTAAATGAAAGAGAAAGGATTTAAGCCGTCGTCACAATTAGAGAGAGACACTGAGCCCAGTTTGGCTCAATTGCCTGAAGTTATTAGCTCACGGTAATTAAGTTTGCATTATTCTCTCCGACATCAAAATGATTTCGCTTCGGCTCTCTGTCATTGAGGGCCGGGCGTTTGCTGGTCTGACTTGTGCAGATACCCATGAGCCGACCCCTGCGAGGGTTTGCAGACGCGGAGCCAGGAGGTGGGGAGGGGACGACGCAGAGGCACAGGAAGTGTCTTCGGCAAAGTGAAAACCTTGTCCGTGACTTCAAAGGTCTGTCGGGGTCTCAGAGGGAGGAGAGTGCGGGATTTGGAAGGCAGAACTCGTCTGAGAAGGGGTCGATGGAAAAAAAAAAAAAAAAAATAGAAGCATGTGTGCTGACTTCTTATAGCAGGAAGTGTAGTGAGTTTATGTTTTCGCACGTTTTTCAAAGAGGCAAAGTATCTAAGGTAAATCAAGGTAACACAAAAACACTACACAGGTACTAAACAGGAAACTACAGCCGGACCAATAAGGAGCAGACCGACTTATCACACATCGAGAGATGAAGCTTGAGTCGACGTAGGCGGAAACAACATGAACAATCAGGTGAGAAGGGCGGAACAAAGATACCCTTGAGACGAGGAAAGAGAGAACATCCGCACAGAGGTGGATCCTGATTCTGATAGACATTTAACTTAATTATGATAACGTTGTAGCTATTAATTTGTCTGCTCATTATTTTAGCTTTATTTATGTGGTTTGTGTTTCTCTATGTTGCAGCTATAAATATGTCATCAAAGTCCTCCTGCTTTCAGTTGTTTCTCCATGTTAGATGTCATTGGCTAATTTCTCTCTCAAGAAGGAATTCAGTCTACTTCATGCCATCTCACCTGCATGTTAATTTAGAGAAGCGCCCTCTGGTGGATTTATTCCCAACACAGAGTGTGAAGGCAGAGACGTTGACATTGTTAGAAGTGCATTTAGAGCCTGGAAATACACAGAGACGTACTACTTGACATGCCCAAACACAGATAAGTATACATTCATGGGTAAGACAAACAGGACAAGGACATAACTGTTAAATATGAATCGTCTGGAAACAGGAAGTGAGAGATTAGGAAACTCTAAGACAGTTTTTTGCCTGAAAACTGTGGATTTTGTCAAGTCCTTTCCAAAATCTGTGATAAAATTGGTCGTCTCCCTCACTCTGCTCACAGCACTACCGCAGCTGCGTCAATCAGTGTTGCGTCATTGTCACCATGTCAATCTGTTACGTCCCGACTTTCCAAATAAAAGCCCCAAACTCTTTCAAAATAAGTCCTTGTTTCTCAAAAATTACAATGTTGACTTCAAAATGGATATGAAGTGTTTAGCCACGCTAGGGGTGAGCTGGCTTTCAAAATAAAAGCCACCAATTTTTCATAATAAAAGTCTGTTTCTTCAAAACTACACGTAAAACCTTGAAATTTGATATCGAGGGACTCGCTAGGTTACAGCTTAGTTGGCTTTAGAACTAAAAGCCCCCCCATATTTTTCAAAAACAAAACTTGTGAGAAGTTTGTTAAAACCTTTAAAAATGTATATTTTATTAGTATTTAAATGGGCCAGAGGCCATGATATGGCCAGAAGAAATGATTGGGTCGACCCCGACAGGCGAAAAATGCAAACATGAACCATTCACTCGAAATGTTGTGTAATTGGAGCCCAAGTTTGGCCTGTGATGGATTAGTGACCTTTTTTTTTTTTTTTTTTTGCCCATAGTCTTGTGAGATTTCACTCCAATGCTTTGTTACTCTTTATTGGATCCGGTATTATAGGACATGGATGAACAGACAGTGAATAGATTTATATAGTAACTTCATCTCATCAGTCAGAACGATTGCCATGACGAGTTGAACATTTCTGTGAAATCCTTCTGAATTTGACAGTCTGACAATGAAGTGAACCTCAGAGCTTGAATATCAAACGCAGTAAAACCAAAGACAGCTAATAGCCCAGAGTCATCGACAGCAGCGTCAGAAGTCCCTGCCAACAGATCTGTTGTAAGAACAATGGTAACGTTTCAACTCGTCAAACTGCCACACACTTCTCTGTCGGGGTTTCACCAGCTCGCTATCATTGTCTGTCTGTCACACCATAATTACATCCTTCAAAATATAGTGGGAGACACTCCTCTGCCGTTATCTCAGATGAGAATCATGTGGGTGAATCTATATATCAATGAATGCAAGATGGTTGCATGGATGAAGCCAGGAAACCTCTGGAGAGCGTCAATATTTGGTCAGGAGAGGAAGGTGAGGGTCATGAAAAAACAAATAATCATGAAGAAAACTAAGTTGTGTAGCTGATATTTACTAAATGTGTTATCTTCTAAATCGCCAAAATATGCCTTCTTGCTGGTCCTGGCACAGATTAGGCCGAGAGCCTTAACACATCTTTCTCTTTTTCATTTGATGTTTGTGGAGATTGGAAGGGAGGGCACTTTCCAAAGAATGTAGTTTATGTATGTTAATAGGACGAATATGTTGCTAATTTGATATTATGGGCTGTGCAATAATTCACATATTTTATACTTATTTTTGCGTTTTCATTTCAGAAAAAGTTTCATTGTTTACACGGCAACATTTAAAAAAAATGTCATAGAAATGGCAGAAGTTAAAAAAAAAATACTGCATTCAATTACTCTATATTTCAGTCATATTAGTGAGTATGTCAAGATACACCTGAAAGCTAAAGATGTAGGGATCATGTATGTTTAGAGAAACCTGTGGAAGAATCTGTGACATCTTTGTAAGATTTAATTCTGCGTGTGATTCTTGGCTCTTTTTTTCGGGGGAAGGCAGACCTGGACAAATTGGCAGATGTTAGATGATTGCTCTTTTCTGACGGTGGAAAAATTGAAGCCATATCCACAATTTTTCTGCTGCTGGTTCGAGAGAACTTTTGGGGTTTTGGAATGATGGCAAAACACAACTCGACAACGAGTCTTACACACTGTAATATAAACACCATGTATTCTTCAACTGTGTTGTGTTTATTGAGAGATACAGTTTCCAGAAGAACCCAATGTTTCGCTGTGAAGCCATGAGGTGACAGTAGTGACACGTATATCATGTAAATCTGAAAATAGAACAAGTGGGAAGCAACACTCCTGCGGCTTGGCATTAGATTGAAGGCATTGCTTTGCATCCGTTGTTGCTTGTTCAAATATGTCAAAAAAGGCAACACATTTAATACATGTACTCACTTTTTACACGACTTTCGGTAGGTAATTTCCCAATACCTGCACGTTATTCTTCCTCCATGAAAACACCTCGGAGATGAGTCATTCACACCCGTCTCAATCCACTTGGTTTAGCTTCCCCCTTTAAATAGACTGCTTGTTTACTTTGGGCTCAGGGTGTTTTCTCTCTTAAGTCTCTCTTTCCAGCATAGCTTTGGAAGTGACATCTGCAGCAAAGGAACGATTACGCTTGTGACCCCACAACACTCACTGTTGGAAATCTGTAGCCTTCCTCACAAGGATCCAGTACAGAACTAAATTGCTGCGGATTCCTTTTGTCACTTATTTCTTGTGTCTGGGCAGTTTTTTTTTTTTTTTTTTTCCTGTACAATGTGACATAAATCTCATTTCTAATAAATGAAAGGAGATGAAAAATGTCATCCCTCTTTTTTTTAGCATAATGTCTAGAATGTTATTAATTTTCTCTCTTACTTGAAGTGCAAGAGTAGTTGTTATTCTGATGTAATTCGGTAGTTCTCAATCTGGGAAGCGGACTCCCCTTGGGAGAGCAGCAGTGATCATGGGAGGATCAAAGCCTTTCCATCTCTGGGGGTCATCATAATTGGATTTGCACGTCTAATCATGACAAAACCTAGACTATAGAGCAGACCTGACCATTGGTTTTGTTTTAAACCCTTTTGCTTTTGCAGGTCCTAAAAGTGGGTGTGTCCAAAAATGTTTTTTCTAAAGTTTCCACATTACACAGACAGGGTGACCCAAAACCTGTCCCAGAGACAATCAGGGATAGAAAAGGTTGGTAACCACTCTTCTAATAGATAATCTTTAAAAGCTGATCGGGTGGTAAGATGTAGAAACTGAAACGTACTTCTTCAAAATGAGAAATTCTTCCTGCAACCATTAAACACAATGTTAACTTTAGCAAATCATTTATGCTGTTAATCGAAAACATCAACCCAGTGTTGACCTGAGGTGGTCAAATTGCAAAAGCAGAGAGAAGTAGACCCAGTAGACTTGGTTAGTTTTGACAAATACCTTCATTGTATGTGTGTATTTTGTGTAAATGTGCAGTGACTACAATTTAGCAAAACACAATTAAAAAAAAAAGAAAAGGAGGGACGACATATTAATTGTGGTTTTTCTGTGTGTGAAGCGGTGAGCAGTGCAGGTTGTCCATGTACAGATGGACACTCGGATTATGTTTGGAGAGCTTACATGGACTACTTCACAAAAAGGGAAAATGATGCCAAATCTGAGCATGTCTGACTCGGCTGTGGCGGCTGCTACAAGAAGCACGAATCAAGAGTACTGAGCCTGAGGTCGCATCGCTTCTAATCTGATATCTTATGTGTGTCTGATGTCATCATTACTGAAAATGTCAGATTTATAGGAGTCTTTCCATGTTTTTGCTCCTCGCTGTCATAGAAACATGGAGAATTGATACGGTTCCTCTGAAACATGAGTATCAGAAGATAAATAAGGCTCGAGGGCCAAATCTGGCCCAGTAGAAGCTCCAATCTGGCCAAACCAACAAGCACATTTAAAATATTTCAAAGAAAGCTTTTTTTTCCTTGAACTGTGACTTTTTAAAAACATGCATAATAAAGCAGCTATCGGAGAAGTTTTTTTTTTTGGACATTTCACTTTCATTGAAGTTGGCCTTATGTTTTGATTGTAGTCATTTTCTGTAAGAAGTGTTTGGTTTTGTGAAAATATAGAGATTTTCATCATGTATACTCTGTTCCTTAACAAAGAAACATTTCAAATGTTACATTTAAAGGTTATAATGACACTATTTTAATAGTCCCGCCCAAATTGGTCTCTATGTGGCCCTTGAACTATAATGTGTTTGACCCAATAGCTCCAAAACAAAATAAAGAAATTCTCATGGAATGAATTCATTCTTTAATATTCATGACTCTCCTGCAGAGATATTTACTTCCAGGATGCCTTACATTGTTGTGTAGCCATTTTTTTATTTATTTTTCATTTATACAAGACAACCCCAGTCTTTCCCTGCAGGTGACATTTGGTGATAATCTCCAAATGAAGACGGCTTGCTGGAAAGCACCTCCCCAGTACTTTCAGAGGAGGCAATAATGCAAAGATATTTTTCAGCTTGTCTCTCACTCTCTCTCTCTGGTACCTGTTGTGAACCTCCTCTTCCTCCTCCTCCTCCTCCTCCTCCTCCTCTTCCACCACAACTACTAACACTACCTCCAGACAGTTTTTTTTTTTTTTTTTCTTATTTATTTGTACATTCTGGCACACAAAGCATGATACACGGTGGCAGCTTGGCCAGATAGAACAGGAAGAGTCTGTATGGTGAGCTGGGACAAACAGCATTTTGAAATTTACAGATTGTACTGTAACACGCTGACTGTATCGATACAGATTCAGAGTCGGCTTCCAGAGGATAATAAATCGTACGCGCCCGGCAGGAATTTCTATAGATTCAAATTGCTTGTTCAATAGCATCCTGAAGGAGTGTTTTTAGAATTTACTGTTGTTTATTGACCCAACACACTCATCCAAAGTGATCCAATAGATGTTATTTAAAGAGTGTCCTCCAAATCTTTTACCATTTTGCAACAGAGACATTTATAGTGTCTAAAACAGATACATTTTCCTCTCATGAAAAACATAAACTACCTACATGAATGCCGTCATGCGTTACATCTGCACTGCATCAATGGCAATTCTCTTTTTTTTTTTGCTGACTTCTGCTGGAAACGAAAATGTAAGCACAATGTAAATCTGCATCCTTATTCATGATCGTTTGTCCGATTAACGAGATGCTATGAGTTCAATTTTTTTTTAAGCAATTTAAGGTTTCTGATAATTATCCTCAACCATTTTCACACGCATACTGCAAAAAGGGTAAATTCAATCAATGAGGAAATAAATCTTAAATTAACAGAATCCTATTAACAAGATTTCTGTTAATTTACAATTAAGTGAATCCCATTAACAATTGCCCCCCCCCCCACCTTCACTTTGCCCTGTGTCCAGGGCGGAAAACGATTCTGCCTCTCTGATGGCGAGCCCTTATGCTCAGTGTTATTGCACTCAGGAGGACTTGCACAGCACAGGGAAAAAATATATAGCTCTGCCATTAATTTGCCATCTCCAGAAAAGGGCATCAGTGATCTGTGAAATCACTTTGTTCGTTTGAGATGGTTGCACTTTCTGTTCATTTGCGTCTGATAATTACTTGGATTATGTGAAGCTCCCCGTCCGCCCGTCTCTTTTTTGGCACCGGCAGTATGTCAGGCCGCAACGTTCCTGTGACCTGAGCTGTCTGTCTGATTCCACTCCTGACAAAAAGCTTAAACAGCTCCGGCTTTAAAGTAATCAAAAGAACATATTGGAGAATGGGAGCTGAGACACTCCCTCTGTTTGAATGAGCCACAGTTTTGTTTGCTGTGATCCATGAAATAATCTGTCAATGGGATAGGAAATGTGAAGCACTCCCATCGATTCTATTTTTTATTGTCAGTGTTCAGTTCTGCTCATGTGGTTTTATTGCACCATGGGAAGTCTCTGGCGCCGCTCTGCCATCTATTGTTTCTCAACTTCTGTTCTGTGTGGGAAGCTGTAGGCTCCTGCACAGTAACTACTCTCCTACTGCAGGATTGGAGTTTAGCAACTGCAACCTTTTTTCTTTTTTTTTTTTTTGGCATGATCGCTGGGTTGCCGCAGATGCTGCCTGGACTTGATATTATAATCAGTAAAATACAATTGCGGTTTTTACTCTGTCAAGCCCACCAGGACTGAGGAAAAAGATGCCAATATACTCTTCGAAACTACCAGAAATGTCGCGCTGCACACGGTCTCATCAGCATGCTTGTTAACAAGCTGTTCACCATGTCTGTGTATGATAGCTCCCACTTTCCCTCATTCCTGCAGCTCCATAAATTGACGTTTTGCAGAGACGCAATGTTTCTCGTAGCCGCGCTCGTCATTGGCCGAACGTCCAATGACTCGGAGAAGGTGATGCTTTCAGTGACATCGCCACAGAAAATAATCACTTCCTCCTGGGACGCTGAGTCAATGTTGCTTAGTGACCAGTGCCGGATGTGTGCTTGCTAAAATGCTAACTCTAAATCTAAGAAATAAGAGCAAAGCTTCCATAGGGCTGCAACAATCTGTACTTTATTATAATCTTTATCTTTATATCGCTTGTAAATATAATTATAGTTCTTGTATGTTGTTGGAAGTATTTCTATCACATAATAAGATTGATCTTGGCTTAGTTGGCGGAAAGGTTTGTCTTCTAATTCAAAGGTTGGTGGTTCGATCCCCTTCTCGATGCTTCTTGAATTAGCTCCCAGTGGAGGTCAGGCATGGCCACCGTGTGTCCATAATGAAGAGCGTGAAGTGCTCTGAGACTGCTGAGGACATGAAAACAGGCTATATAAGTGAAGTCTATTTACCGTTTACTTTTAGAGAAAAGGGAGGCGCCGAAACAGATGTAATAATCTGTGACATCAAAAAAGTAATTTAATAACATCTGCTGCATTGTTCAACAGGAGTGCCAGCGGCGACATGGAAATAGAAATTGCGGAATACAAGTTTAACCCTATTACAGCTGAGATGCCTCGATGTATTTGGATTTTATGGCTATAGTTTTGTCAATAAATGTGCAACGAGTGAGGTCTTTTCTGAGATAACGCCTACTCTCAATATCTGACAGCAAAAAAAAAAAAATTGTGTTTTTGGTAAAAATACAGGAAATCCAGACAAATGTTGCTACTTAACATGAAGCAAAGTATATGTGGTGTCTGAGTTTAGTGTTGATTGGGGAAATATCAAAAGACATTAATTAAAAAGTTATTTTATTGTAAGTTTGCTGGTAAAACTGCTTTCATTGCTTTGAAGAGAAGATACATTTGACACCCCCCCCTCCCCCCACCTCCACAGTTTTGTGTTCACACAGTGACATGTTGAAAACAATGTCCACCAAGGAAATGGCAGAAACAGTAAAAACAATGTTACCTGTTGGGCCACCAGTGGGTGCTGTTGGTTGCTTTTTTGTAATGAAACCAGCCGGAATGCGCACACCCAACAATACGCTACAAACCTTAACAATAGTGAGTAAACAGTCATTCCTATGGACGTACGACCAAGTTGGATTGTTCTTACGGGTGACTGTCAGCTATAAAACTACCAGGTCCCAGGAGAATATAGACAGGAAGTCATGACACTCTGGAAGCCGCCATTGTTGTTATTGTCCACCGACTTGCGCATCCGCAGAAGACCTATTCATTATGACCGTGGTGCACATGCGCAATATCAGCCTTCAAGAACAGTGACATTTTTCCCTATATACATACACCCGGAGTATTTTCAAAATGTAGCATTTCCACGTCATCACGGGAAGCCGTTTTCAAAAAGATGCGTTTTAAGTGGCTCATATCACCGTTGTCATGTAGCCGGACCCCCAAAATGACGTTTTCACTTGAAAATGTTGTGTAAGTGGGGCTTTTATATAGCAAAAGTTGGTATAGCTCAACCAGGGGAAGATGTATTTACATGTCATGCAGTAAAAAAAGCCATGGCTGTAACTAGAAACAACAAAGTGCACAGTCAGTATAAAATAATCCACAGCTGAGAAAAAAATGGGTCAAAATTGGTAACAAAGCTCTATAAATTCGTGAGGCTGGAACTTTTTCTTCCAAATTCCTTTCAAACATTAAAAAACTATAGACTGCAAAATTTCGACTGGAGCGATGCGGTGGAAGTTTTTTTGATGAAGCAGCTTCTGAGGGCAAGCGGAGGCTGTGGAATCCCGCGGAGACCATTCACAGTAAGAGCAGCGTCCCACCAGGGCCCACATTATGTCTACTTTTAATTAAGTAAAAGATCTGTAACTTCTCCATCACGGCGACGACCTCGTTGTCTCTGAGAGCTCCACTTCACTCCAAAGTGAGGGAAACACTTAAAATAAATAAATAAATTAAAAAAAACTCATTTCAGCTAATTCAAATGAAACAAAAAAATTATTTAGCTTTGTTTATTTCCAACATCAGAGCGCTCCCACAGGACAACGAATAGCTGAGCCACAAACAGTCAGAATACGTCTTCAAAGCACCAGTTGGAGTCATTTTTCAATCCCAAAAACATATTTCCTCGTTCAAGTGCCTGCAATTTGGTAATGTTGTTATGTGCTTTTAAGGTTTGAGCTGCAGCACAAGAGGTCATATTTCTGGTCCAGGAGAGTTTCAGTGTGGTCCCCTCAGAGGCAGTTGGCTCTTTGCTCTTCTCCACCTTCAACAGAGAAGAGGGAAAAAAAAACAAAAAAAACAAAAAACTCCAACATGAAAAAGGGATGTTATCGTTCAAAGTGGCCCTTTCCGTTCTATCTTCTCTGCCTCTTTATCCAGCTCAGCTGTGGGTGAAGACGGGTCACCAACACGTACGCATCAATTAAGAGAAACCAGTTTACAAAACTGGGATAGTCTCCATGGATGTACCGATAGCAGTATCAGGAGTACTCGTATTGATACTCGGTATTGGCAGGTAGCTAAAGGTGAGTACTTGTACTCATTCTTTAAAAAATGGTATTGTGAATCCCTTCCACACTTGTTTCATGGCCAATAGGAGATGAGCTACATTAATTACCACAAATCTTTCGTTTTTTTATGATTTATGAGATCTTATCTTAAATATTTAGTTTTGCTTTTGGAATAATCTATTGTCTCTTCCAAATTTACTATTTCTACTCAGTTTTAATAAGTTCAACTCTGGATATTCGTCTGCTCATTCTTACAAGCCTCTCTCTTTATGTAAAAATAATTTCGTGCCTAATTTTTGCAGTTTTTCCATGGGTGAAAAATCAAACCTGATTGGCCTGAAAAATATTTTGTGTAGCTAGATAGAAGACTCGACGCCTTGTTTACAATAATGTAACCTTATGAACTTATGGTGCACTTTAATCAACATCAATAGAAAGCATACAGGAGTTGCCTTGAATGCCTGGGTGAATACGATCAATCCAGTAAGCAGCTCTATGGCTTTTTTAATTTTTTTTTTATTTTTCTTTCTGTGTGGATGAGAAAAGAACTACATATCGAAATGTACACATGGATGAGCTTTTCAGCTCACAATAAAATAAATCTTCCTTTTCCCCCCCAACGTGCTGTTGTTGGCTGAAGCTGAAAGAAACCCAATTAACCCGAGTTAGAGACAGAGCAACACTTCTTCCAGTATCCCTCTACAACACTCAGGAGATCACTCTGCTATTAAACTGAATACACTCAGATGCACCACACTTTTCTAATTGAAACCTCTGGGACTTCCTTTTGAGCTTCAGAAAAAGCGCATAAATGTTGGGGAAAAGACAAAGAGCTCAAAGGATCAGGGGCCCTCTGTGCTGAAAAACAATATGTACCGGAGAGGGGGGAGGAAATATGTCAGGCGGCTCCACCGACACGCGGACGGACAAACGTGTTTGTTCTGGAGGTTTCTGAAGATTGGTGCATAGATCGAGATTAATGTCGGGCTGCTCGCTCAGCAGCTGCATTCAGTGGGAACGCTCTGGTTTATTTTCCAGAGAATCAGATGCATAACTCATACCTCGGCCGCTACTTTTCTTAGATGACTCAATTTAGTCACTTCAAACTAATCTCCACATCACTTAAACCACACACACACACACACACACACACGCTCTCGCACACACAGCGTCGGGGGATAAAGCACCAGAACATTTGTCAAATTAAGTGAAACCTGTGCTATTGATTTCTCCTAACCAAGGTAAATGAAAGAGAATTAATTAAAGAGGATTAATGGATAAATGAGAACTAGGCAGAAACATTTCCTAGGGAGCTATTAATGACCCGGAGGATGGACCGGAGCCTGGGCGTGCTTTGTCATCGCAGAGTGACACCGAGCAAACGCCGCCATCAGCATGTGAGCGACTAACCATACCTCGGAGTTGGGTCTGAGCTGTAGGTAAATAATTAGGGCAGCGAAGGCGCACCAGCAGTTTATGTGCTGCACATCAACACAGGAAATCATAGTCGAGTATCTGCAGATATTTTTCACTCTTTAACGTGATGGAAGAACTCTTATCCAATTAAATATAGTCGAGATGGTTTTGAGGGCTGATACACAGTCCAGTGACAAGATTAATTAGGCAGGATGCTTTAATGAAAATGGAATGAAAATTAACTAGAATCTGTCTTCAGGGGAACTCAGACATCTGAAATGTAAAAATGTCAAAATCCATCAGTATACTATTGCAATTTAGACCAACGTTGGTGTTGTAGAATATTTTAAGATCTTCCTTTTTGGGGAGCGTTTTTGACAGTTGAGCCAACAAAATACTTTAACTACGTGATAAAAGAAATCTGAAAGGTAAGTTTTATTTCCACTTATCTGCCTTCAAATGGTAGTTTATTTTACTGTCTACGGATCAGCGGACGTGTGTGTGACATTCCAAAAGGCATCATCAAAAGACATGTTGTTAATACTTCAACGTCAATCACCTTTATTTGCGTCTCCTAATTTCTTTTGTTTTACAACGTATCACACATAAAAAAAAAAATGCTTAAAATAATTTTATTTACTGAATATCATTGTTGTTTTAGTATGTTTAGTTAATTCCACTTACCAGCAATATTTTAAGCTGTGTACTTTGTTGCGGGGATGCACCGGTATCATCTCCGCTGCTGAAGAATATTGTAGTTGGCGCTGTGCTTTATGAGCTTTATGGCGTGACGAGTCGGCTTCAATACCCATCCCAAAACAATTCAACATAAATGGTTGGACACTTGTGCTCTGAGGAATAGTAATTATCTTTAGCCAATATTGATAAAGTATGTGTATGTATTTTCACATCGCTTAAAATGATTGTAAATAAAGTCAGAGTACAAAGTATTCTTCCTTTAAACTTCTTGTGTTTTTAACCTTTGATTCTCACGTTCGTGTGCAGTCATAGCAGGCTTTTGATTCAGAGCACATTTTTCAAACTATATAAACTTTATGCTCCTGCTATTTGCTTTGTGAAGACATATAGACAAGCAGAACCTTTCTGAATATAATACAAATACAATTCTTGGCTCAAAAACGCTTTGAATGTGACTGAAATGGTCAGAACATCAAGTGGGTTCATTTTAACAAGATTAAAGCATTACATGTATTCAGTTCACCAACAAATATGTAATAATAATGAGTATTCAGAACATCTTTGCTACTATTATGATTATGACATACATTTTAGTTGCTTTGCAATTCCTTAATTATTCATCCATCAGTTTCCCAGTCTACACAGTAATAATCAGTCTTTCTTATCTTTTTTTTTTAACTGTATATTTCAGTTGGTCTGTTGGTCCTCACTAAAAGATGCTATGAATGAATATCCAGACTTAACTGCTGCATTGCTTTCGTATTGTAGCTGTAAAACACGGTTGCACAGCGATGTAATGGTTTCCACAGCGAGAATGTCCCTGGTTTGAGTTATGGCTGGAAGGCCTTCCTATGTGCAGTTCATGCATGACTTTTCTCATACTTGAGATTAATAGTGAGCTTTGAAGATGTGAATGCGAGTGTTGCTGCGTTTGTCCCGTGATGGACTGCTGACCTGTCCAGGGTGGAATTTGTATTCACCCACTATCAGCTGGGACGGGCTCAAACAGCCTACAACCATAAATTGTATAAAACTGTGTCAAAAAAGGATTTGAAATATGTCCTAAATACTCTCGAGAGGGGGGTTAAAAATTGGTATTGGATACAGTGACTCTGATACTTGGATAATCTCCACTCCTCAAAGTCTGGAAATGTCATAACTGTGTATTTAAAGCAGCGTGGCTGTCACCGCTTCCAGAAAGAAAAGAAGAAGAAAAAAAAAAAATGGCTTGTCAGTCCCGCAGCACTGTATATGTGTCACACTAAATTAGAGATTCAGTAAAAACTGTGAGCTAAGTGGGGGAGCAGCTTGATAGTCGCCCAGCAAAGACGACAGAAAACTACAATTATTTTGTACAATGTAGCGAGACACGCTGCGTTAATAACATATAATCTCTGTTCTTCACACTCTAGGTTCATCACTCACAGCACACTTTCGAGCTAATTTTACTATCTCTGAAGCATGCTATCAACCATTGACCAAAGTACGAGAAAAAAAACCCACTGTGCTCGGTCACTTTAATCAGACTCGGTAAGCATGAGCCCAGCGTACATTTTCATTATTCTTCAAATGTTTAAAATTACTTAGTAAACCGCAACTTTTAATGGTTGAGCCATGTGGATTGTTCGTGCAGTTTGAGAGGGTTTTTTTTTTTTTTTAAGCCCGGAGCCTTGTTAGATGTCTATATGAAGCAAATATCACCAGACTTTCTCCAGCTTGCTAGAGGAGCCCTTGATTGGCCGTTGTTAGTGTTCAGATCCAGCGCACAGATCAATGTTGTGCTACCGCTGCGGCTTTAAAGCACACCGTGTTGTGTTCAAACGAGCACGGGCGAGAAATCCCACAAACACTTAAAAAAGCTGTCAAACTTCACATTTTTAAAAGCAATGCTTTGAAACATATTTAGCTGGCAGACTTTGGAAAGTTGAGAGATTGAGTCATCTGCTCTCCACACACCTGCTAATATCTGTGAGGAAATGACGCGTGTCAGCATGTTTTACATAGATTTCATCATGCATTTGATGTCAAATTTCGGAGGGAATTTGCAACAGTGAAGTGAAGTTTGTTCAGACAGAAGAGCTCTTGTGATCAACTATGATGTTTTTCTTTTTTTCCAAATCAGAATGAACGAGAACATGTTTTTTTTTTTCTTAGTCTTTTTTTAATCATCAAAGGCAAATGGCTAGAATTTCACAAGTAATTTAAAGATTGACCGTGTACTGCAGTGTTGCGAATAAAAAATTGGTAAAGACCGCAATACTGTGATTTTAATATAGTTGCAGAAATATTTTTATAACATTAATTAGTCTAAGATTTCTATTTGTTGTCAATGTTATTCACAATGCTAGTGCTGCATATGCTACCTTAAATATATAACGGCTTACAATTGTACGATCTATGTGCATGTTGTATCACAGCTGTTGACTTCTTGTATCTTTTTGTCATTAGTTCATAAATGTGTGACTTTCATGAACAGCTAACGTGTAGATTCTAGACGCAAAAACAATGTACTTTCACTTTAAAATGTTCTTGTGTAAATGGGATCTCAATGAATTAAGCTGACATTAAACTGACCCAAGAGGGGAACAAGTTGAGGTTGGGCCAAGGAGTGGGGCAGATAACTGGAACCCCCTCCAGAGCATGTCGAGGCACGACTCTCCTAAGAGGAATCTCAACCTTACTACTGGATTATTCCAACTAGCCAGCTTAATCAAAGGACTACAATGAACCAATGGAGCCTCTTGAGTAAGGGGTGAAACATCTTCCAAGGCACACGACCAAGTCCAGCTGATCTGACTTAATTGCTTTGAAATGCATCGGGCGGAAAATGTTAACTTAAACTTTTTTCACTTTTGTTAAACCGAGCAGGTTACTACCCCATGCAACAGCTTTTGCACCAGAAAGAATAATTAAATTTGGTTTCATGTTGAAATTGTAGTCATATTCAGTAGTAATTGTATTGGCTTGTGACAATATCGACATTTTCGTCACGTGTTCTTTAAATTGAAACTTATTTGAGGTGGTGCAGAGGTTATTAAGGCACTGTTTTACCAGTCCAACCCACTCGAGCTGAAAATGGGCCCCTGCTCTAAAATGTGTTTGACACCCCGAATATAGACACAAAGTGAGTCATGACATAAACCAGAAACAAAAAGACATGAAACCCTGAGGTACTACAAGCCATGGCACCAGTAAACAAAGCAAATTACGAACTAAAAAAAACAAGACCCAGTTTAAGGTGAAACACAAAAAGTAATTACTTAGAAAAAACAGAGGCTAGAAAAAGTGTCATATAACTATCTAATTTATCCAATTTTTAAAATACTAATGCCGTTCATAACAGACACATGAAGCATTCACATCCACTCAGTCTGAAACGGTGTTGTCGGAGATTGTTTACTTATTTTATTTTGGTTCAGGCATTATTCCCTCCTTACTAATGAACTTGTGGATGAGCGGTTTTTGTTTGAATAAATTTAAAGGGAAGCACCCAAGGTGATCGCTCTTAATACTCGTCTATATCAGCCCTTTTTTTTTTTTGTGTCGTTGCTATTTTTACTGTTCGCGTTCCAGTATAATCCTTTTTAATATTCCCCTCATTGTCTGAAATCTTGGAGTTATTAGCCCTTCTGTCAATAGCTCTGTCAAATTTTTCCATTGTCAGCGCGCACCAAATTACAGCGATAAGGGGGAGAGAACATGGGCGTGTAGGAAGGAGAGGGGTGAGTGTGCCACATTTCAGTGAGAATTAAGTGGCCCGGGACTGTGTAGAGATTAACTGTCTCACTTGGCACTCATGCAGACAGTTCTCGGGTGTTACCCCCCCCCACCCCTGCTTTCAATTTGTCACCCAAAATGCAAGACGTTCCCTCTTATGTTGTTGCATTTCCATAAATTCTCAATTCATTTATGCTCGCCGATTTTGTATTTATTTATTAATTTTTTTTTTTATTTTGGACGGCATCGCCAGGACAGTGGCACTTTAACAGGTCATTATTTATTTGTTCTCATTTGTGTGATTTAAAGGTCGGGCCGGAGGGTAATTAGGCTGAGTCAGCTTCGAGTCATGCCAATAGAGAGAGGGTTTTATTGATTTACAGTAGATAACCATCTTTAAGCGAGGAGCGAAGGCAGCGAAGCGGTTTGTGTATTCTAATGCTCTCTCTTCGCTCCGGCTGCTTCAGCTAAACTCAACATTTATCTGTCCTTAAAAGTCTCAGAAGAAGTTATATTCAAATATATCTGAGTGATCAGCAAAATCCATCTGCCAGTGACAAAAACAAAGCAGGTAAGTTAGATAATCAGTGAACCCCGTAGCGCTGCATTATGTAATAACGGTGTAATAATGTAGTAATAAATTGTCAACCCATTAAGTAATAACACCACATTTTGACATAAACATTGTCGCAATTTGTAACAACTTGTTACATATTGTAAGTTATTGCAAAATGCTAAAACAATTTTTAAAGAAAATTCATTTATTTGGTTCATTATGTAAAAAAAAAAAAATCTAAATTGATGCCTTAATCAGAAAAGCCGTCATCCCATCAGAATAACACTAAGCTTTCCAGCTGAATTGGGATGTTTTTTTTTTTCACTAGTAGCACGTTGTATTGTTCAAGCCTAAATCAAATGTAGCTGTATTCATTATAAAGTGTGTTCACAAGCGTGAAACAAAAGCTACACTCCTTAATTATCACTGACACAAAACCTATTGCTGCACTGACATTTTGCAAGACAAACACACAATTTGCATTATGTTATGCAATTGCTATAGATGATACAAAGGATAAAAACACAAAAAACATTAATCACGTTATTACATATTGCACTATTATTACATAATGCGGCTCTACAAGCCCACATTTTGATAATAACTGTTTGTAAAAAACAGTTCGTTATTACATAATGAATTGAAAATATATTACATTATTATATATAGCACTGCTATTACATAATGCGAGAGGAGCACATAAAAAGCAACACAGTGCTTCCACAAAAATACCACACTTTGCAACGATTTTGTGTTAACCTGGCGGTCTTATGCCATGGAAAAGCCATTCCCAGGAGGCTGCATGGAGCTCTAGGCGGTGCCGATGGCAGCTGGTCGGGGCTCTCGTGTGACCGATCTGATACACAACACCCCCAAAACATTGCTGCTCGTCGGCAACAAGCCTCTAATGTGGTATCCTTTCAATCTGCTGGAGAGGGTAGGATCTGAAGAGGCTTTTTTTTTTGTAAGTCAAGTCCTGTTCCAGTTCCTCAGTTTGGGGCGGCCCTGTTTTCTCCAAGAGAGCACTAGTCTTGTCGCACAGTCCTGGGGTTTCCTGGGCATGAGCCCAAACCACCTCCACTTCCTTCTGTATATTCGGTGTGCCATTCTTGTCCTGGATGGTAAACTTCTGTAAAGCTTAACAAATACCTGGACATTGAATGTGAGGTTTCTGGATGGCTTCCAATTCTCTGTACTGTAGAGTAAGACGACATTGATGTTGTTATTGAATATCCTCAGCCAATGTAGCTTTTCCAATACTTGCCTGGACATCTTCAGAGCTACCATTGGTAGAAATCACACTGCCTAGACAGGTTAACAGAAGGTACATCTTCAAGGGCTTCTTTATCCAAAGTTTAGAATTCTCATACCTTGGTCTTGCTCTTTTTCATATTCAAAACAATCAAATATTGTTTTGCTGCTGATTAAGTTTGGAGTCCAAAGTAAGAGAAAACTGTAAACTAAATTAGTTGAAATAATTGATTTACTTTTAGCACTGAAACACATTCAGGCAGTAGAAGTGTTATGTCATTCTGGACTGATTAACCAAAGTTTGCTTGATACCCAAGCTCTTATGGAACTCGGCAATGTCTACATATTTAAACTGTATCCAAGCCTTATGGTGGCTCCCCTGTTGGCTCTCCACTTGATCAACCTTCAAAGTGCTACTTTATTTACTGTATTGTATCGCGTTGGGATCGATCTAAGAAACACCTATTCCCACTCATCCACTCTTGGGCTTGAAAGAGCCCTTGGAAGTGGAAATGTATCAGGGAATAGCTAAAAATATGCATGTTTGTGTGAGCATATAGACATGCATACACCAAATGTGTGTCTGAGGAAGAAGGTGTGGGAACCCAACACTTTGTGTTGCCTGTATTAACAGGAACACTCAATTGTGTAAACTTGCATCTTCCAGAGAGAGAAAAAAGTGACGCGATAGAAAACAGCATCGCCATCAGAGGTGTTGAGGTGGTGTGACCATTTTTGGTGTCTTCCTCAAGTCTTCCTGTTCGTCATTAACGCCTCATTGCTAGCTGGGAACAATCGCAAATGATGTGGGGCGGGGGGAAGCTACTTGTATAGGATTGGAAGACTTGATCTCAATCATGAAAAAAAAAATGCTTTTAACTTCTAATATATGTCTGTAAGCATGGATGTGTTTTTGCCTCTTTGCTTTGGAAAAACACTTCTTTTTTAACGCGAGAGCACAAGGTCACCTGATTGACAGTTTCATTTTGAATATCTCATAAAGTATGAAAAATTGTGACGCCGCATTTAATCGCTGTAGCAATCGGAGACAATGCACACAATGGGGACATGTTTAGCAGACTGTTGCAAATGAAGTATTACATTTTAGAATGGAAGGTTTGAGATTTTACATACAAAAACACAGTGATAAAGTTCTAGCTTCTCTGCTCAAGCACACTTGATAACCTGCAAATAATGAAATATGTGTAATTTTGGTCGGTTTGAGATTATTTGGAAAACGTCACTCAAGGTAAAGGTTGATTTCAAAATTTTCAGGGACAACAAAAAAGTGAAAAGTAGAAGGACTGCTCCGACTTTTGAGTAGTTATCAGTTGTGTCACATAAAAGTAAGAAGGCAACATTGAGAAGAAGCTGGGGAGGAGGAGGAAATTGTATTTTCTTAATTCTTTAGATTCTTCCTTTCTTGTAATACCTGTGAAGAAGTCATAGTAGCTAAATAAGTAACAGGAGTTAAATGTTTATAATATAAATATATCTTATGTGTGTGATTGACATTTGAGTTGAAATTATGCATGTTAAGGTGAAGACACTTCATGATCCCAGTTTTTTTTTTTTGTTGTTTTTGCTGCTCT
>OMNM01021250.1:2135-14084 GCA_900302745.1 Parablennius parvicornis | reverse complement strand
GCCCAATAATGATTCTACTGTGCAGATGGTCACTGAGTTCAAACCAACTCAGTAGAGTTGCATATTCATGAAAATCAATAATTGTTATCGAATGTTACTTTTGAACTTGGTGGTTTTTGCGTTCTACAGTCTGTATACTGTGTATATGTAATTATATACTTCTATGCTAAGTGTGTTGCTAAGAATTTTCTTTTTTCTTAATTTAAATATTTTAGTTTGCATCCGCGAAAAAACAAATTTAGCAAATCAGTAACTGATGGCACACATTCAAACGTCTAAACTAGTCCAGGTAATACGTATTTTCAAGAAGACAGACGGCTACTTTATTTCTTAAATGAAAATTTCAGGCTGCTTTTTTTTAAATACTCACAAAGAAATACAGAAATTCAAGCATTGATTTCAGCTAGTGGCAGATGTCTGGGAGACAAGAACACCCGAGCTTGATAAAAGACATTGTGAATGTTGGATTGCATTATAGCAGCATGACTTCAGTTATGCCTGCAACCTCACCTCAGTCTGAGTGTTTTAATTGAAACAGCTGCCTATTATTTGTTCTCATACGTCTGCATTATATCAGAAATAGGTGTGAAAGTGCTTGTCTTATCTGACAGCTATCTCGGCATTACTGTGACAGTGTTTATGTGTTTATCCCACAGCGGGGACACGGCTGGGTTCCTTGCAGGAGCACATCTTTGTTGTCCCACACACTGTCCCCATTTCCATCCTGGCTCGCGATAATTACCCGTGACAGTGGCACTGCTCAGCCTTGTGAAAGTTGACAATAGTTTAAAGTGTCCTTTGATAATAACTTCGTGTCGTGAATTTACTGCTAAGTTTGTGAGTCAAAGAATGAGCAAGGGATGGCAGGGAGTGCCTGTGTTCATTTCTACCCGTGCCTACAGAGGAGCCTGAAGGAGCAGGCCCACCTCCAGCTCAATGAGCCATGACTGTTTAATTGCCTGACATTCTGTCAGAGCACACACCCTCAAAGCTCGGAGAGAAATGGAGATTTTAAAGTCCAAAGAGGGGATAAAGGCACAACAGACTGTCAGGCTCAGAGGCGCATTAAAGATAAGAAGTGGGGCTTTTAATTTGACATTTGTAACAAGTTTTGTGCAGTTCAATTTAGTGTAGTTTTATTGGGCTTTTTTGTCTCCCTTGTGTAATACATGGTTTACATTTTATCTGTGTAGCGCAATGGCACAACAATGAGAGCTCGGCGCGACCTGACTGCAGAAAAGAGCCTTTCGGGAGCAATATTTGTCAAAAATTAAACCTTTGATCCATGACTTTTTACTCCGAAACATCGCTGGTCTGTCTTTGTACAGAGGTTTACCAAAGTTCTGTCTTTGTAAAGTATCCAACTAAATTTGTGTATACTAATCCGATTTATTTTTTAAATAAATAATTAGGACATCATGGGTGATTACAATGCCATTCATGCACATTTATAAAAATTAATAAATGTGATTCAGCTATAGTTAGCTCCCTCATCTTTGGATAATTCAGATTCACAAAGAAAGTCCTATGTCAGTTCAATTATGTGTATATGCTGCTTTTCTTACTGAAATATTAATAGTTTGATCCAGTCTTTATTTAACAATGTGTTTTAGCCTCAGGTTCTTTCAGGAGAAAAGAGAAAATACAGTGTGACTTAAGTTATTTTTATTTTTTTTTAAAAGCTCGTTATCAAATCCACCAAAAAGTATTACACACAAATGTTTTATTGATGCTCTTTACATCTCTTATCGCTGATTATATTGACAGTAATGTACCTAAAAGATGGGAAATAGAGTGTTACAGTAGGCCTCCCACTGTGCTGAACTGTTAATTATTTAATATACATACATAGTAGAGCATTGAAAGTCTTCCAATCCCAGTGTTTAGTATTCAATCTCCATATCCCATATTCCCAATCCCATTCATTCAAAGCATTGACCTTCTTCACAATGTGTGCCAGAATGTTGCGTGTGTGTGTGAATGACTGAATGTGTGAATGTAACAAATCATGTAAACCGTGTTGACACTTTCTGAAGTGGTAAAAATTCTACATATGACTAAAGTCCATTTATTATTATAAGGAGAAAACTAGATGGGATATTAGATAAGATGTTAGCCAAGCAAGTGAAATGCCAATGAAAGTGTAAGAAGCAGCAAAAATGGTGAAGTGTAAATTTTTTGTACACAAGTCCATGAGTGGTCCCAGTCTGCTCTAGAGATCCACGCAACAAGTCATCTATACTCATCTGAACAATTAGACACCTGGTATTCAACATATTAGATATTAATAAATTACAATCACATTCTCTTACAAGGCTGTTGAACTGCCATGCAGCTGCCCACCACGAATCGCACTTATAGAGCATCCAGCACGAAACGGCTTTGAAAAATTATAGAGATGTCCTCTCACAAAAGCTAGCATGAAGTCCAAGTACTTTCAAAGAGAAAATGAAAACAAAGTAGCATGTATACTGCCTTAAACAACCAAACAAACAAACAAAAAAAAACCCAAAAAAACAACAACACATAATCACTTCAGTGGAGCAATGTGCAGCTATATCAACTCATAACCTGCATTGAACAGTGGTTGCTGCTGTTAGCTGAGCTAGCAGCAATTGGGCTAATTTGTTGTTAATCTGGAGAAGCTCTGATTCCACTCGGTCCAACAAGATAACACAGCTCATCACCACAATGACCTCACTAGACAGGCTTCCACCCAAATTTGTTAAAGGTAAAGACCTTCAGAAAGCCAGTGGAATACGTTGAGACCTGTTATGTACGGCGCTCCTCAAAAATGTATCAACCATTTAAAATCCATTGTGTTGATTAAAGATTATGAATAAAGGTTTCAAAGGTTTTTAAAATATACAACCTTTACAGGGACAGTGTTACAAATACCTTACTAGCAATTGCGACTCATTGCCTTTTTCAGACTAGTTGACTAGTCTTTTTTTAATTCCATTTTATTTTACATCACAGAGAAATGAGTTCTCAGAAACACCACCAGTGCCAAGGTAGGAAAAAAGTAAACTGACAACAGGGTCATAGGTGAACAAGGCTCATTGATGCATGTGAGGACGAGGGCTGGCTCGTGTGCTCTGATCCAGTAGACGAGCTATTGTGGCTCAAATTGTTTCAGATATTAATATGGGATCACATTTTTTTTTTTTTTAATGACATAGTGTGCAGGAAATCACGGTTTGTTGTGTCTGGGAAGCAAAAAGTGGGACCTACGCAATGTTAGGCAGGTGCTCATAGTGTTATGACTGAAAGTGCAAGCGAAAATGAAATAGGTAAAACACATTTTTGGGTGGAGTGAGACTTTATAGAAAATCCCCGACAGCGGTTCCTCTCCTCGCAACATTAGATCAGTTCTTATCTCCTCCATGTTCAGTTCAGTAAGTGTAAAACTGTTAAGAAAGAGGCAATCTTTATAGTCCCCTTGGCTAGCCCTCCCTCAAAGAAAAGGTGGCAGCATGGTAGATCAATGCTTAGAATAGTTGCCCAGCAGCAAGGAAGGTTTTCACTTGACTTTCAGTCCTGTCCATATTTGTGATTTTGTTTTCTCAAGGAGCTCCACTCTCCTACCACAGAAGCATGCAGGTCAATAAATAGCTCTTAGGTGTAACTGTGTGATTGGTTATGTTGGTTGGCTTTGTGATAGATCAGTGGTCTGTCCAAGGTCTTTCTTTGCTTTCAGCCAATGTGTGGGTGCCAGTCTCCCATAACTCTGATCAAGAAGGGAATGAGGGATGTGAATAAGTAAATGAATGTTAGGGGGAAAACCTGCCTTTCAGCAAGATTCAGATGAGTTTCCTGAGTTTCTAACACTTTACGAAGTAGTAGACTCACTCTCGTCTCCATATGGTGTCAGTATCATCTTTTTATGTCCATATCAAAATGGATGAGGTACATTATACATGAGGTACATTATAAGAGCTTTAAAAGCATAACTGTTCCTGCATGGAATCAGTTTTCTCATTTGCTTTGTTCAAAAAGAAACATTGAGTAAAACATCCATGTGTGGTTTGTGAAAGTCAGTTGTCAAGAAAACACGGCCACTCCTTTCCAAAATCTTGACCCTGGCATTATATCTCTGCAGTCCAAGAACATGTCAAGCCACTGAAACATTCTTGTTTTGGATACAGCTTAATGGAAGTAAAGTGGGCCTATCCACAGCGCCATTCTTTGAGTTGTTGTATCCACTGACTTCTGCCCAAGCCATGCAATTATGAAGATTCCTCAAATTCTAGCATAGCTGATTTTTTTTTTTTTTTTTTTTTTGCAAAGACCACACAAAAATAAACAGGCATGGAGTGCATATGTGGCATGAAACTTCAGGGAACTGGTTGACCGTAAATTCTAACAATTGCCTGGGTTATGGCGGCTTCAGTAACAGAAGGATTTTCTAAAATTATAACATTAAAGTCTTTCAATAATTTTTTTAAGAATCACCACGAACCTTTGCACCACCTGTAGATGGTGTGCGTGTGTGTGTGCCTGCGTGCGTGTGTGCAATGCACTCTTCACATCTAATGTGGGGTCCAAACTCTTCCTACTCACAGATAAAATGGGGACATTTTGTCTTTCAGAGGCCTTTGTCAGCATGATTTTGTTTTTCTCTGGTTGTTTTATGTAAAACCACATTTTATTACTGATTGTATTGTTTACTGGAGATGAACAATGAAATCTGTTTTAGTTTCTAGGTATTAAGACTTAACGGATATTCAAATCTTAAAGATTTTTAATTTTTTGTGTATTCCAACAACAGTAATGTGCTATAATGTGAAAAATAGGTATTTACCCATTTACATTTCTCCTTGGTGTGAGACAAAGTATGTGATGGTTAAAGTTCCATCCCCCCACTTTTTGGAAACTTCTATTTTACTCAGTGTTCCTACATGTCTCATCTAATATATAACTAAATTGTTATTTCCATGTTTGTCTAACGAGCTTTCCTAAAGCTAAAACCTAACCTGGTATTACAATATTTTGAAACCAAAAAGTAGTATATAATCAACATGCTTATGTGGCATCAACCAGTACAACTAACAAGCCCTATAATATGTTATATTTAGAAAAACATCAGAAATTCTACCACAAATCACTACTTTGTGGGAGACACGTACGGCTAAGAGTACTGGTAGCTGATCACTTTATATGCACTGACATTATTGTGACTTGTTGTCTTGTTGGGACCAAATTAAGTTTCCTTAAACTCTTCATGTAGAATTATCCCAACTGTATCAATGTATCATCAGATAAATATAAAGCACAAGTTTTCTACTGAAAGCTATTCACAGTAAATAAGTTCCATGTGAAGACAGTTGTGTTGTTTTTGCATGAAACAATATAGGAAACAGTGATATTGTTTAGTACTTCATCATCACTTCTTATTCCAATCAAGTTCTGTGTGCAGCACATGCCAGTCATAGCACTAGTGATGTTGGTTGTTTAGTCAGAAAACAAAGGAGTAAAACAAGAACTTAACCAAAGTTGACATAATCAAGACACCACACTCCGAGTGAGACAGCTGTGTTTACTGTTAGTGAGCAAAAACAGAAAGTAGATTTCATTTCCAAGCATGATATTCTGGTGTTCTCACAAATATAACAAGCTGCGGCTCGGCACCACTTGCAGATATTCAACAATGGCCCGACCCGTAACAACAGCGGTATACATGCACGTCTTTGTTCAGCAGCTGGACTGCACGTTCTCATTTTCAAACATTGGCATGAGTGATTCACAAGCTCCCGAGGCATTATTTACTTAAATGGTGTGACCACAGGTCTTTTAAAATGGCATTTTTAAGCTTGGTGTTAGGTTTGTTCCTTGTCAAACGAGTAACCAAGGGTATTGGGTGGAGTTGCTGTGGGAAAAGGTTTGAATTCTCATTCTGGGATTTTCCATGATTTTTTTTTTTTCCTCTCAGAAAAATACCTGATGGTGTGCAATACATACAGTATTGCACACTCTGGTTTGCATGTGACACAGTAGAGCAAAATCCTACGACTTGAACTCGATATTGTGATTGATTACCACAGATACTCGTGTTACCTTTCACTTAACGGTGAGTTGTGCAGAAAATATGTCTTTATAATAGATATTTTGTAGATTACCTTTAGGAATTTGATGTAAAACCAATTGATTCTATGATGTTATGGCAACTGTACTTCCACATTAATTGATAATCTCCAACATTGATTGAATCTAGTTTAGCCTGTTTATTGTTGTTATGATGATGAGGATCTGATTAAATATCTGAAGGACTGTGAGAGGTGTCCTCACTGTTGTGAGATATTGTATTAAGAATCACCAAAGAGGCAGAAGGAGGAAGAAGGTATTAATGAAACAGGAAACATCAAAGTTGTCATGTTCATTTCAAGTGTCTCAGTAACTTTTTGAAGTATTGTATTTTTTTGTAATTTACTGATCATCCTTCTTTACTATCGCAAAAATGTTAAACTGTGTTTCTCTGAATCTACGTTTCTGACACAGTTGTGTCACAAGATAAACTTGTGTTTCTTGATGATATTTTTCAGTAATCTTGCTGATCTGAGATGTTTGTTTGATCTCTAACTTGTTGACCTTTGCATCTGAGTTACTGCACATTTTGAGAAGTGCAATTCATACATTAATTTGTCTATTTATTTAAAACTACTCACTTTGTGCACTCTTAGATATGACTTGGATTCCCACACCTACAACAAGGATCTGCAGGGAGAAGGTGAAGCACAAAGCTTTGGCTTAAAGCTGCTACCCTCATTCTGCATGCATGCAGCTCTGTGAGGAGCCTGGCGTATCTTGAAGCGATCGGTCAGTCTTATTAAATCTAAATAAAGGTTTTCCAAAAGGCCACTTTGTGTGGGTGTGTAGGCCTCTTCCTCTGAGGCACAAGCCATATTGTTGCATAGTCAAGATTGAGCATTTCAAATGATCAACTACAAATCATCACGTCGAGCAAAGTAGATAAGTTTGAGGGCCGGAGCTCATAATTGTGTAACTTGGTGATAACAGAAAGCAGAGAGAAATATAGTTTTGAGTGTGTCTCCCTCGACGCCTGATGTAAAAAAAAAAAAAAAAAAAAAAAAAAATCTCACCTTTTCAAGGGCAAAGAACTATAAGGAAAGTCCTATTTATTTATGCAGCCATCTCTTTATGCAATTAAATAGTGTGTGATAAACATACACAGAAACATGTCGCAGAGGGACACATGTGAAGCTATTAAAGCATTGTGATTTTAATCAGCTCATACCCTAAAGCTTTGTGACCTGGATCTGATAGCGATATAAAGACACTGCACATGCTGTGTTATGCTCAAAGGTGCAACAACCACAGCCTGCATCTCATCCACAGTTTACTGTTGTCTGCACAAAGCAGCAGTAGTAATGTTATGGGGACAGTGCTGTGCCTTCCTGCTTGCTGCGTTGAACACAGTTTGCATGCTGAATATGTATGAGTCAGATGTAGATCCAATACAATTGCTCCCAAATGATGTATTTCTGAGACATGGAGGGATTTTAGTCTGTGGGTATTAATATGTCTGAAACATTAGATAACCTGTCCATAAAACACAACTACTTGCAAATGTTTTTTCACCTGTAGGAAAAGTGTTGTGAAGTAGTTAACGTTAAATGCTTCTTTTTTTTTTTTTGTCTTTTTACAAGGTGATGAGTGAGACCTTTAAAGGATCCTGTTCAGGACGTTGACAAAGTTAAAATGCTAAAGTTAAAAAAAAAGGAAGAAGAAGAATAAGATGTGAATTTAGCTTAACTACATCATATTTACAGATTAACGGTAACCCATACTTGTATGACAAAGATAAGTTAAATCAGCAAAAATTTAATTTAAGTGTCTTTGTGGTATAAACTGTTGTTTAATTTAAAAGTTCAAAGGTACATATGAAGAAAAGGGCTTACGAAGGCATCAGTGGTTACAGTTGACAGAATAAAACAATGCCCTATTACCCCCACAGTATTAAGATATATTGGGCATCCTGATCAGAGCCACAGAGCAGAACACTGTGTGGGAACATTACGTGTTCAAGAAAAAAAAAAACTCAAAGGTCAATTTATAATCTCTTTCTTTTTCCTGAACGTCACATGGCAACATGCTGCTCTCTTTGTCTTTGTGCTTTGTGCTTCAGTTTGATAAATATGGACCGTGACTGTCTTTGGGTTACTGGTTTGCAAAATCTGGTCATGGTATCTAAACTGGAATGAGTGAAAAGGCCAGGATTTAAAAAAAGAAAAAGAACGGATGAATGAAATGATATCCATGCTTTAAATAAGGAATAAAGCTTAATATATCTTTTCAATAGATTATGGGAAAGATTTTGAATAAGCAGAGGGCTCAGTGTGGAACTGAGCGAGCATTTATTTTTTTTTTGTGTGGTTTTACAGCAATCCTGCTGCAATCTTTGTTTTAAACTGCATCTCACAGTTGAAAACCGGCACAGTCAATATCATTTTTTTTTTTTTAAAACAAGTACCTGGCAGCAGTTCTCACTGTGAAAGGGCTTCTGTGATCTCTGTGATATTTTAGGAAGCTGTGCGTGGATCCAGGAAGGTGGCAGCAGTATTGACACACAGTCGTGGCCTAATAAGTGAGGTCGCTTTAGCTCGAGCGCAGAGTTCTAAAAACACTGTTTGCAAGTTGTAGCACTTTACTCATATATTCAATTGTTTAAAGCGTTCTTTTTTTAAATCCCACATCCTTAAAGAGGTACTGGTACAACAGCTTATTCAAAACTTCAGTAAGACCTCATTTGAGATTTCCGGTGTTCTGGTTAATTAAGTCTCAACCTTTAAAGCGGGATTGAATCTTGTTTGTGGCAGGATCAACATCTGGCCTAAAAATTATCCAGGCGTATGGTACAGGGTGCTGTGGCGACACCTGAGAAAGTGCATTGAAGTAAATGTCTTCTGAATGAGTGCTATTAGGAAGAACATGCAGATTTCAGAATGTTGGTTTCAAAAGCATTTAAATACATAAATATAAAAACAGGCCAGTTTGATGTCTGTGTGCCCAGAGAGATGAACATACAGTACATATTGATACATAAGAACCCATAAATGACTACAAATTCACATTTTCATATTTGTTTAAGTTTCAATTTTTTTTTCTTTTCTGTTTTTTTTTTTTTCACAAAACCTGACATGAACCATTCCCTCGAAAATTCATTAACAAAAAAGTGCAATCTGACATCCTTACACTACGAGATAACCAGTCCATCGCTTGTTTGATCCTGTTATTCCCGCAACCTTCCATGCTCCAATGTTTTCACAAACTCACCGTCAAAGTATGATTTTAGTAGTAATGTTATTTCATTACCAACGAGGTAGCTATCATTCACCTCAGCGTTGTTTCAGACGTTGCTGACTCGTTGTTTTGTGTCTCACAGCTGCTTTTACATGAACGCTTTTCTGTTTGTCTGATTGAATTCTTAGCGACTGAGACATCAGCGAGGGTCTCATTTACATGAACACTTAATAAAGTCATAAGATTGTTTAGTATGTCCATATATCACATTCAATCAGAGGATCTCTCCCCTCCGGCAGGCTTGTTTTGACCCTTGGGTGTTATGTTTGACTTCCATGCTATTAATCTATACAAAATTCATTTCCATTTATAATCTCAATGCATTTTGCCAAACTGAGATTGATAGATTAGCCATAAATACATATATATGCATATCAACTAGTCACATCACAGCCCCTTTATATTCAGCTATAAGAAGTATGGCAAGAAAACCATTGGACGTGTGATGTAGCTTAACTTTGTGCATTATTAGTAATGGCCAAAGGGACAGAGGTCACCTGAAATGGCAAGAATGGCATCTTTGATTTTAGACCAGTGGAAAGCGTATTATGATCATTCCAGTTGTTTGGGATATTTTCACATCAAACTATGTGGAAAAATCCTTTATTGACTGTATACAAATTCATAATTCACTAAAAACAATAAGTAAAAGTCAGGCAGAGATTAATTACATTCAAGAGAGCTCCATGTTATTCCTTTCACGTATATCCTCTTGTCTCTTATGGGCTAATGTCGATGCCATACAGGCTTTACTACTTTTCATATGTGTCAATACATTAATGAGGCACATTGGCCCCATTACACTGTAGGCTGCCTGCCTCTCGGTGGAGCGGGGGCAGCAGGGGGAAAGCAGGCTTGCCAATGATTGCTCTGTTCTCCACAGAGCATAGCTTCCCTTTAATCATCTCCCTTTTTTCAAACTTCTCCTGTCGTAGCCCGGGGCGAATCACATGCACAAACTCACCACTGTTTCATCAATATTCTGTCATTTCTTCTCGCCACGGGATCAGTGCGTGATACATTTTGCTCGCCATGATGAACCTTTTTACCTAACTGAGTCGTAACCAGGGGAAATGAGGAAATGGTTCGAGGCAATAACATGTAAAATGGGCTACTAAATGTGACCCGCTGAACCTCCTGTTGGCTGACGGTATGTTAATGTAACTTGGGCTACATCCAATACACAGCTGTTTAGAAGGGGCATTTATCAAACGCAAACATACAACCAGGTGTTAACAATACCTGCACGAGACAAATGAAGCATCATTTTAGAAGTGACTAAAACCACCAGAAGCTATGAAACCATTTCATAAGATTAAAACAGTTTATCACTTCCTGCTTCTTATTTTTTTCACAGTTTTAGTGTATTTTCCTTTTGTGAAGCAATAAACCAGATCAAAATGGCCTAAAAACAGATTTTAGATTTTAGTTATGCGCAATTATATATTATGTGTATTTTTTTTTTTTTTTTTTTTTTTTTTAAGGTAAACAGAGATTCAGTGTCTGATTAAATTAAAGCCATGTTTAATTGTTTAGCCTACAACAGCCATGAAAACTGTTAAAAGTTGAAAATAAATTTCAGCCTCTGGGGTGTCGCAAAAATTTAAAGCATTTAGATTCAGTTCAGGCTTCTTTCACTGGATTATGAAACCAAATCTGCTTTTGACAACATACACAAACTCCATGAAGCAGCAATGTTGGTGTAAAGCACTCAAGCAATTACAACTTACTGTATATCTCTTTATTGAAACTATAATAATTTCAGGTGCAGCACTGAGACGTGATAAATATTCATTAGCTTTGCTTATTGATTTAACAATATCTTTTCCCGTTTCTGTCAGATGGACCATTAAGATGGATCACACAACATAGTCAAACAAAAAAGAAAATCTAAATAACTGCCATTTTTTTGTCATTTTGCCAGGATGCAGCATGGTGAGTCTGACAGGGCTGTCACAAGGAGATATGAGAAAGATACATGGCCCTGGTGGAGACTTGTCCGCGTCAAATTGCCTCTTAATGTTTTTTTACTGAGGCAGATTTATTCAAGGAGACAATCAGTTGTAATCACGAAAAACAAGAAGTTGTTGAAGAAACTGCTGCATGTTGCTAAAACGGGATTTATCATGGCACACACGTGGCCCAGCAGCAGACGAGGAAACCAGGGGCTGCATTATCTTAATAAACCACATGTTACATGATTAGGCTGAGTCGGCTTGTTAAACAAATTCCATTTGTGCGTAAAATAAATAACTGCGTGATGTATTTTCTGTGGTTGTCTGTTGTGAAGTCACAAAGGGCAAACATTTATTTGTGCCCTCTCTTGATGGGTATTGATTGGATATATGCACTCTGGTAGTTACCTGCTCTGAGTGACGCTGCCAGTCACTTTTGAGGTGAGTGTTTCCAGACAAGGACAAAGAGGACATGACAAACTAGAGACAACTGCTGCCCGGAACATAATCGCAAAGGTCATTCCCTCTGCATGCTTTGGGCAAGCCAATGTTGTTTCTACTGTATGAGCTTTTAATATGCTGAAAGTGCTTTAAAGCCAGATGGCAGGTCTTGGTTGAGAGAACCTGCTGTGTTTGGGCTGACCTGAACCAATGGGGAAGACTTTATGACATG
>OMNM01021239.1:1602-15236 GCA_900302745.1 Parablennius parvicornis | reverse complement strand
CATGCGTGTCCTGTCCTCTGACCCCAGTCTGGTCTCTCAGGTGGTCCTGTACGGTGACGGGACCCAGACCCCGCTGACCCTCCGGGACTGGGCCTTGGTGGACTACGACCATATATGGCAGCAGGGCGTGTCCTACAGCGTCCCCCACTGCCTCGCCGAGACGCACCCCCACCTGACCCAGAGGGTCTCCAAGTGAGGCGGCGGCGCAGACAGAACCTCCCCCGCTGCTTCGACCTCCCGCTGACTTCTGGGTATTTCTCTTCTCTTCCAGCCTCCGTGAACACGGAGCCACGGCGCTGGGCCCGGCAGTGTTGGCCTCCGTCGCCATGGCAACCAAGTACCCAGGGTCCAAGGTGAGTAGACGGAAAAGGCCAAAAATAACCAAAAAAAAAAAAAAAAACCTGAGAATTACGGAGAGTCCAGTGTTACTGGAGTCTTTTCAAAAAGTTGCGTTTTCAGTGGCTCCGAGCACAATTATCGCGTAAACCGACGACCACAATGTGAAAACTTTGCATTTTTACTAGAAAACACGGCATCAGTTTTATTATGTTCAAGGAATATTTACACACAGGCCACCAGTTTCCATTCAGTCTTTGAAGGTTTGTGTGTGTGTGTGTGTGTGTGTGTGTGTGTGTGTGTTGCAGGTGATTTTGTGCACTGATGGGAAAGCGAACATCGGGCTGGGGGAGATGGAACAGACCACCTCTCACCACCCTATCACCCCCTATTTCTACAGACAGCTGGCTCTACAGGCCGTGGAGAGAGGGTGAGGAAACACACGCACACACAATATATAAAAAACACACACATACATAGACACACACATACAAACAGAAACACATGCATGTACACATTTACATACACATGTATACACATACACACCTACTACATACATGGAAACACCCATACCCCCTTTACACACACACCACATGCATCAAGACACATGCACACACCTCATAGAGACACAGACATTAAACACACACATACAGAACATATATAAAAATACAGGCATGCAAATAATCACACTTACATACCACATTCATAGAGGCACACACACTTAGATAAACGTTGTAGAAGCTCCACCGAGCCACCGGAGGAGCTAAAGAGCCACATGTGACTCCGGAGCACTGATTCACAGCTTCGGCCTATCGATTGATTTTTAGGGTCATAATCTCCGTGATGAGTTTCGAGGGGACGGACTGTTGCTTGGCCGACATCGGGAGACTGGCCGACACCACGGGAGGAAAAGTGAGTGAAACACAAAAAGAAGTCTACAAATAACCAGAGAAATCTCCCGAACGTGGAATGAAGTCTCAAAATCATCAGGACAAAGTTTCCAAAACACTAGAAATGTTCTCAAGAACACAAGAAAATGCTCTAAAATGCCTGGAAAAATCCTCTAAATACAATTTTTAAAAAGCCTCCAAAACACCAGATAGTTTCCAAAATATTTAAAGAAGTTTCTAAAAGATTAGAAAAATGTCTGGGAAATTGGATAAATCCTCCAAAACACTAGAAAAATGCTCCAAAATACAAGAAATATTCCCCAAACATAAGAAAAAGTCTCCAAAACAACAGATAAAGTTTCCAAGTTTCCAAAAGATTAGAAAAAAGTCTAAGACATTAGGTAAAGCCTCCAAAACACCAGAAAAAGTTTACAAAATAGCCGAAAAATGCTACAAAGTACAAGAGAAGTCCCGCAAACACAACAAAAGTCCAGCAAACACAAAAAAAAAGTCTTCAAAAGACCAGAAAAAGTTTCCAAAACAGTAGAAAATAGTCAAGGACACTAGATAAAGCCACCAAAACACTGGAAAAACTTTCCAAAAGAGTAGAACAAAGCTTAGGGCATTGGATAACACATCCAAAACATGAAAAAAAGGTTCCAAAACAAAGAAAGAAGTCCGTAAAATAACAGAAAAATGCACCAAAATACAAGAAAAGTCCCCAAAACACCAGAAAAAAGTCTAGAACATTGAATAAAGTCTCCAAATCACCAGAAATTGACCCGAAAACATTGTTGAATGTTTCCAAAACACCAGAAAGGTCACCACAACGTCAAAACAGTCCACAGTCATTAGATTTGTCGCCTTGAACGACAAGAAAAAAATAAAATGCAGAAAGTAAATTTTCCTTTTGAAGTTTTGAAAGTCTTTTGGGTTTTGGGAAGATTCTCAGTCATCGCAGTCATCTATTCTCCAACTGGATTTTGTGTGAGTATTGATTTGATCTACTGAATCTGATAATTGCCTAAAGTTGGTTCCGGTCCTGCTCAGGTGAACATCGTCAGCATCGGTACGGTCGCCACGGAGATCCAGTCCATCTCCGTCGACAATGTCCTAGCGACGGGAGTCAAAGCAACAGTCATCTCTGCTGAGGGAATGTGAGCGGCACCAAAAACACTTAACGATGACGAGAACAAAATGCTGACACTCCTTTAAACGGCAGAACACTCCAATATTTTATCATTTTTATTCGTCTCCGTCGTAGATATTTTCCATACGAGGATGAAAACGGTCACAGATTGGAACGGGAGATCGGGAACGTGACCCGCGGGCTTGAAATCACCTTCCAGTTTGCTGTGAAGCCGGAATTTATGAACAGTGAGTCCTGGTTTTTCTAAGTGACGGAAAACTTTTTTAACATTGAAGATGAAAGTAAATACACAGTGTGTTTGACAGATTTCCTTCAGAGGGGCACACTTCCCTTCCAGCTGCAGCTGAGCTTCAAGACCAGAGACCAACAAAGCGTCACTCGAGTCGTTACCGAGCAGCGGCCGGTGACGACCAGCAGGTACAACGCTCGGCATTTTCACGTTCTGCAGTCGGATGACTACATATCGTATTTTCAGGACTGTAAGCGATTACCCATGTGTCCAGAAAATATAAACACATTTGTCTACCGTGTATACCATGTGTAGATGAATTCATTCGGTATATTCTGGAATAGTTCAGCATATATAGTATGTATTTCTCTGACTGCAGAGCTTTAAAACTAAAATGTTTTTGATACATACATGGAATTGTCTGGATATTCTAGAGTATTCCAGAATATACGGTATGTATTTTTATATTTAATTAAAATTTTTATTTTCATTATTTTTGCTAGTGTCTTTGAGTGGATTGAACAAAAGCGGTATACAAGTTTGATGTATTATTATTATTATTATTTGTATAAATGTAATATATTTGAATATACATAATACATTGATGATTGAAGTAAATATGGAAGATTTTCTGGCAGATAAGAAATATACTTGTTTTTTACAGTCCGGTTTATACATTGGGTCTATTCCAGAATATACAGTATGTAGACAAAGACACACGGAATATTCTGGAATATTCCAGAATGAACCGTGTGTATTCCTCTCACACTATATACTCGTGAATTTTCTAGAATATACAGTGTGTATTCGTCTGCAGGCAGGCCAGGATATGCAGTATATATTCATCTACAAACCATATTTTCTGGAATAGACAAATACCAAATACTATATAATCTGGACTGTAAACTGCACATGATTAGAATTGGTATCTATCAGAAAATCTTCCATCTGTACTTCAGTCATTGATCTACAATTTCTATAATTTCCAGTCTGTGACATTTTGTACATAGTGAAGCCAAAAAACATATTGTTTGGACTATACGTAATATTTACATACAAAAAATAAAAATAAATTTATCAGGAGGAGGAACAAAATCAATATAAGATTTTGAAGTTTCACTTAATTTAAGTGACATAACCATCCAAACAAAACCAAAATAAAATGTATGTACAGTCCAAATATTACGGTAATTTATAATCACCTTGTATTTTTTTTTTTTTTTTTTTATCTACAGCCAGATTTTCGCCAGCAGACTCAACATGGCGGTACTCGGCGTCCACTGTGCTCAGCTCTGTGCGAGTTTAACCATGAGCGGACGAGTGCAGGAAGCACAGAGACAACTGAAAGCTCAGCAAGACCTCATGGAACAAGTCAGGTACGCGTGGAGGGCAATGATGTTGGGCGTTTAATTTTACCAGTTGACTTTTTATTTTAGTCACTGGAAACCGGTGAAAAAATCCTATGTACAATAATTAACAAAAGTATGATACAAAATTATGCTTAACAGTAACTATGACGATTTAGATGCTTAGTAGAGAGCTAAAAGATATAAATATTTAAAATGTGCATACTTTTAATACGATTTAGAGAAATATTCTTTAAAATCTTATTCAAATAAAGTTTTGTAGGTATCAGTGGTTATGGGTCTGATAAAAAAAATTAAAAAATAAATAAAATAAAAACTTTAGTCTTACCCTAGTTTCTATAGTTCCTGCTTTGTGCTTATGGGGCAGTATTGTTCTTTCATTTGAAATAATCTTATGTTTAATTTTGCACCATCATCCTTTTCTCTAACAAGACAATAATAATCCGAAACATTGTCAAACATTTAAACTAGACCATACTAGAGTTGTAAAAACACATTAATTACACACACATTTTGGTTTACCCTACACTGTGAGGCCTCACATTTGCTGGATGGCTCCAGTGTGAAGACAATTACCAAATAGAGAACCATTTCACAAGTCTCCATGATTATTATAGATTGAAGGTTGGATTTAGCTTGAATTGTTGGGTTTTAATATCTGATTTTCAGTAATTCTTTTTCTTTCTGCATTGTAGCAAATTGAGGCCAATTGAAAAAGAAGAAATCATCTATGGTAACTGGATGGACACCATGACGATAATCTGTGACGACATCAACACTGAATCCCAGGTATTAATGGAAGGAATCCTTTCCTTTGTCTTGTGAGCCCATCTGAGAATATCTGCCTTTGTCCGTCATACTTTCCTGCCTTGTTATCTTGATGATTTACCCTTTAGTTTTGATGAAGTGTTCCATTTTTGAGTTGGACGATCAAAGTGAAGCATTGTCTTTACAGAAATTGATTGTAGCTTAGATTGTACTGTTGAAACAACTATTTATTCTGTGCAGACTCTCTCTGACGAAGCAGCTAAGGTGGTGTACCAGATGAAGAGAGCCAGCAGTGTCAACTACAACCACAAAACTGGAATGGGAAGGAAAATATGAGGGGGAAAATATCCCGTTGGAGATGAGGCGACAAGAAATGTGCTCACAGTTGGGATAGAATGAAAAATCTTACTTTTTTTAAAGACAGAGTTGACATTTTATTTAACGGAGTCATTAAATGTGCTTTAACAGGGTAACCATATTCCAAGATGGGATTATAGCAAATGTTGCTGAATTGAATGAAAAATACTAATAAATGTTATTTTTTTTGTGACAAAATTTTTTTTTTTTTTTTTTAAGGAAACATGTGAACACACAAAAAGGCTAAATCCAGGCAAAACCAAAACACATATGAACAATTTTATATGATATGTTGTATGTTGTTTCTCTCATTCTATCAAGCAGTGGGAGGGGTATTGAATTGCTGGAACCAGCAGATGGCAGTAATGCAACTTCATGGATGCCAACTGCCATTGAACCCAAGCGAAGAAGAAGGGAAACAGTCAGGGACATCAGGGCAAAAACTGCTGATAAGAGGGAGGGGAAACAGTCATCAGGGATGACGAGAGTGGTGGGAAACAACGTAGAGATAAAACCAACAGGTGGCGGTAATTCAACTTTATGGATGCAAACTATCGTTAAACCCAAAAGAAGAAGATTTAGTAGGTCACCTCCAGTGACTGGGTTAAAGCAAGAAACTGTCAAACATATATGTACTGCATTGATTTCAGTTTTATAGAGATTATTCTTCATAAGAGAAAATAAGTACTTTCAGTTTATATAATAAAATATCTTGCTCTGTTAATGACTCTTCAATGATAATTATTTTTGTAGGTTCTTCTTAATATATCATTTCAAACCTGATTTAAGGAAAGATAACAAGTCTAAGGCCTTGTTTGCATTCTTTTTTGCATTTTTGTTTCAGAAAACTTTCACATTTACACAAAATTGTTCTGAAAACAATACCGGTTTACGCGGAAAATCTGATGATGTAGTTATCACGTTGAGCCACGAGTTCGTTTTTGAAATGAAGCCCCACACACACACACACGCGGCAGAGAACAATCCGCTATAAACGATAACAATGTTTGTTCAAGTTAACACACGGCCGAGTAGGATTGTTATTACGGTGACTGTCAAAATAAAACCACCAAGTCCAGGAGAATATGTACTGGGGGTCAAGACACCACGGAGAAAACTTTGTCCTGATTGTCTCTACTGAGCATGTGCAGAAGATCTATTAAGTACGACTGCGGTGTTTTTGAAAGGTTCTACTTTGAGAGTCATACTTGAAGGTTGCGTTATAAGGCGATCCGAGCGCCGTTGTTATGAAAATAAAGGTTGAACTTGTTCCACTCATTCAGGGGCACTGTGACTTCACGGTGGGAAGAAAACAGGTTCCGTCCAGATACTCGGCTAAACGTTTTACAGCTGCCAAAAATGTAGGAAGAGGTGCCGCTATCAGCCCGCTGGCGATGCCATTATCTCTCGCCGCGCGACGACATAGAATGTACCAAAAGAAAATAGCACTGATCTGGAGATAGACGAGCATTCACAGAAGCAGGAATGAATCCGTGGCAGGTTTTTACCTGAGGGCGGGGGAGGGGTGTTTTTCTCATCCAGGTTGGGTACAGGCTGTCTGAGAGAATGCTTATCTACCACAGTAGGTAGCGTTTCATTTAGAAACAGGAATGACACCAGCGAGAAACACCATGCAGGAAATCAACAGGCAAAAATAAAGTCAGACACATAGCGTACGTTTCCCTCAGAGGACCCTGGTGGAGACGGACGACTCAATAAGGATGGCTGATTTTATAACGTCATACCAGAGCTGAGGCTCGGTCACATAGCTTCGGCATTCAGACTGCGATTGAGGCGTTTGTGCGACCGAAGTACAAATACTAACTGTTGAATATCAGAGACGACGTGAACGCAGGGTTCAACATGGACCGCTCAGCAGTCCTTCATACGCCACACACAATTGTGCAACAATGTTATCAAGTGAAGCAGGGAAACTTGTGTGCCATTTACAACTTCTCAAAAACACTGAGACTCCTGCCCACATGAGCCAAAACTTATTTTTAACCCATCCACAATGCACCATAAAGATTTCTCAAAACAATGTAGTACATATGCCAGGCCTGTAGGGGGCTGTAATGCAGAAATACACCAAAAACGAAGAAGAAGTAAAGGATCATGCAGCAAAACAGAAATGGACTAATCCCAAAACTTCGCCTCATTAAAGCGCCTAGCATCAGCAGCTCCACGTGGAGCAGGTAGTCCGCCATGTTGTCATCATCGTTGTTGTTGTTGTTAAGTGACATCACTGAGAGGGAGGCGGAGTTATCGGGTCGAGAGGTGAGGTGACGACTTTGTCTTCTGCAAATGTGCATCTTGTCCATCTGGAACCCATTTTCGTGCTCCTATGTCGGCGTGCGAATGATCGGACAGGAAGGGCGCGGTTACGTGAAGCAGCGTTGTCATGTGGACAGGAGCTCTGACTCCGTGGAAATGGAGGAAAACTGAACTTTTCTAAAACGCTACTACAGCGAAAAACCATCGCAGTGAATCTTTCCGTGCATTCACGAGAATTATTCATTTGCAACAATTAATGCAGTGTGTGCTATTCACTCTTTAATTTAACACTTTTCTGAGGCGACAATGACGTTTCATGTAACTGCATTGTTTTTGTCCGATCATCCACATGGCACAGCTTTTTAGCCTGAAAACCTTTTTTTTTTTTTTTTTTTTTTCTTTAAGGATTCCAGAGTGTAGGAATTTGAAAATGCCATCTCAGCTTTGACATGTGGATGGACAAGACACATTTGCTAAAAAAAAAACAATGATGTCATCACCCTGCAACCCTCTCCGCAATGTCACTTAACAACAACATGGCAGACGACCAGCTCCAGATGGAGCTGCAGAAGCTGCTGATGCTTGTCGCTTTAACAAGGCCACATGTGGAATTTCTCAAATACAAGGATTTTTTACAAACTGCTCTTCTTCTCCATTTTTGGTGTATTTCTGTGGCAGCGCCACCTATAGGCCTTGCATATTTACCACAATATTTTGAGTCATTTCCATGGTGTGCACGGGAAACCTTTTAAGAACAATGATGGAGTCAAAAATGTTCACATGAGCTAAAACTGTTTCTCCCCATCGGATCACATGTGGAAACATATTTTTCTTCTTATAAAGAACCAATATTCAGTGAAAAGACAGTTTAAAGCAGCTTCAGTGTCTACAGGGTACTCTCTGCGTGCATACATTATATAGGTGGTTCTTTCCCACGAAAACAGCACCACTAGTGGCCATATAGGAGAACTACATCGTTTTCAGGATTTCAAGCCAAGTCATTTATTAATCACACCCCTTTATACAAAGTATAATGTGCAATGAAAACCTTTAAGTACATGATCTGCACTAAAACAGTTTTTATAAGATGTAAGAGTAAAAACAAAATTTTAGAATGCACAATAACTATAATAGTCAACAATATGACAATATTTATAATAATAAAGTTAATATTCCAACAGTTTTTAAAATGTTTTCTGAAACAAAAAATCATTCCTCTATTATCACATATTATTTTTACTGTTGTAGTCGAGAATACTTTCCTTCACCACAGTAACTGAGTTGATTGAGCGTTTTTTCCCCAGGTAGGGAGCGTGACTCTGGTCACGGCGTTTTGAAAGCGTCTCACAGTTTATTGTTATCAGTTTTCTCAAGGAACCTGATTCGTTTGACACTTTGAGGAAAATTCCGTTCGACCCCTCCGCCTGGAGCGAGCAGCAAACACATGCTGGAGACAAGATCTATTTGCCACCTGACCTACTCTGTGATTGTGTGTGCTGCCCCCCCCGACCTGTCCTACCACTTTCAGCTGCCAAGCGGAGATGCAGGTAAAGTGGGCGTGACCGACACGTTTTTATTCGCCGTGGGGAAGCCAGAAACGTCTCACAAGTGAGTTTGAGCCGTGGAGATACGACCGGCAGCAGAACAGAGCCCGACGAGTTTGGACTTACCAGCTCACCTGCATCAAGGTATCACAGTTTACTTTACTGTTTTGTTGTTTCTTTGGGGTTTTTTTTCTATCTCTGCCACATGCAAAAGAAAAAACTGAGTGTTAACTGAAGCTGGACTGTCAAGTGTTTTGATTTCTGACTGAAACTTCAAAATTTGTTGCCTTTTTTGTCAAAAAAAAAAGGGGGTAATTATGTTGTTTTTCCATTAACTTCTTATATTATTGTTATTATTATTGAACGACTTGTGTCTCGGTTGGTAGAGCGGTCGTCTCTCAAATGGAATGCTGCAGGTTCGATTCCGCCTGTCCACATGCCAAAGTGTCTTTGAGCAAGACACTGATCCCCAAACTGCTCCCAGAGGATGTATGGCAGCAGCCTCCATCGGGGTGTGTGTGTGTGTGTGTGTGACAGTCATTAACCGTGTGGAAAATTGCTACACAGGTGAAATCCATCCACCATTTAATATTTTTCCAAACATCAGAGTGATCATAGAAAACATTGAATTCCATTCGGGAAACGGTTAAAACTTAATGTTCCGCAATGTTCTGAAAACGACGCCCGTTTATGCGGAAATGTAGTTTTCACGTTGCATCACTAGTTGGTGCTGTTGTTTGTTTTTGTAATTAACCCTCACACACATGCAGCAGAGAACGATGGGCTCAAAACATTAACGTTGTTAGTACACAAACATTCTAGTTTACGACCAAGTTGACTTGTTGTTACGGTGACTGTCAAAATAAAAGCACCAAGTCCCTGTAGAATATGGACTGGGAGTCATGACACCACGGAGGAAACTTTGTTCTGATTGGCTCTACTGAGCATGTGCAGAAGAACTATTCACCACAGATCTGATGCAATCAACAAGGATACGGGACCCCAAGTGTTTCCATAAAGTGTCGTTCTCACCCCTCGACACAGCGACGGAGCCGAGCATTTTCAAAAAGTTCCACTTTAGGAGCCATTTTCAAAAAGATCCGTTGTCTCCAATGGTGTTCTGTGGTGGGCTGATCCTTCCAATGCAAAACAATGCAAATTAAGTTGGCACATAAATTGATATTTTTTGGCTTTTTTGTCTGAATATAAGACAAAAAAATAGAAGAACAGTGGATCTTTCCATGTGGGGACTTTGTCTACGCAGGAAATATCCCGCATAGACAAAGTTGGCTTTAAGTTTTTTAACAAACTTATAGCCAACCAGCATTCAGCACCGAGTTGTTTTTATCCTCACTTTTACTGTTGTTGAAGTTTAAAGAAAAATTATAAGCTTAAAAAATAACAAACATGAACGTGTGGATACGTTAACCAGGATAATGAGGAATTCTACCAATATGTTCGACACTAGAGGGAGATATTTGGTCTTTTAAAGTAATAAAGACAATGAAAAATGTAATTGGTGACAAACAACAATCGGACCGATGCCATGACATGACAGAAAACAGAATGGAATTGTAAACAGAATCTTTATGGACATTATGCTAAAACAACAGTGAAATGATGTTTGTCCCATTCAGTGCTAAATAAATAAGACGTAGAATTATGGACAAATTGAGACAAAGATTAGATTTAATAGATTGGTAAAACACTTACGAGAATTCTGTCTGATAAAAAAAAAAAACAGATAAAATAAAAACTTATATCTGGTAGTTTCTTGATTTCAAGGTGATTTTTGCACAAAAGACTGAAACTGCGGTGCGACACCAGGATCTCGTAGGACTGGATCACGTCACGTCGTCGTTACGCTCTCCAGCACAAAACTGACAAATTGCCCATTAAAGGATTAGTTGTTGGACAAAAGGAGCAAAGGTGAAACTCACATGAGTTTTCTCGAGTTTCCTCAGTCCTGAACCAGTGTGACAAACAAATTCTTTATCAGATTTTACTCAAGAATTGGATATTTTGACCATTTTGTTGTTGATAGGAGAACAATCATCAAAGAACTTTAGATTATTTTCTCTTTATTTTCAGGTCCAAAAATACTTCCACAATGTGCAACATTTCCTTTTCTCTTTTTGACTCTCAAATACCTTCAGTGCTTTTTTTTTTCATCTCCTTTTCTCCATATCTGTTGCTTCGGAATATTTTTTGCATGTTTACAATCACTGTTGGTATGTTTCATAGTTAAGTTATATATTCTGCCTCTCCGTGTGGGGGTATATTGTATATTTTGCTTGTTCTATATATTGTATTTTTTGCATTCAAGAATGATTTAATCTAATCTAATGTAACAAATAGAAATAATAAATAAAAAATGGCGTGCCAATTAGTGAAAAACAGTAAAATACAATAAAATGGCAGCAAATATAACAGTGAAGGAGCAATGAAGTCCTGGTCTATTAGCTAATGGTAAAAAACTGGATGATTCTTTCTAAGGAAACAACAAATAAAGCATTTCATCTTTAAATATGTAGAATTTTGACTCCAGTATGCCGAAGGACAAAAGAGATCGCAACGATTACAAAAACTTCGAAGACCTCCAGGGAACACACACCACGGTGTCAGACACAAATCACCTGCGTTTGAAGGCTTAAGAGCAAGACGACAAGTTCCAAGGTCACCGTGAATTCAAACTTTAGAAAAAAGTCAAGTGGTTAAATAAAGTAAAAAATATGATCCTGGAACTGGCGGCGCTCGAGTCTGCCCCCTGGTGGTTGGTCAATGGGTACCAAACATATTAACATCATGTTTTGGCTTGTTGAGGTTATTTTTTTCTCTTGAAAATCAGCTTCTTTTATGAAAAAGGATTACAGAAGAATTCTCTGCGCGGTTTGGCGCTTTTTCAAACACCCACGGTTGCAGAAATCAAAAAGACTTTCTGCTGCTCCCGGTGTGTTCTGTTCAGTGGGAAACGGGTCCAAATGGCTCTTTAAGACTTGAAGGTTGCCCACCCCTGCTCTACACAGACACACACGAGCATGCAGTCTCCGCCCCCTTGTCCACTCTCGGCCAATCACAAGCCAACTATCTCTAACGGTGCGTTCAGGTGATGCAAAAGAATCGGAACCAACAAACATAATCACTAAACCTTATCATTGCAGCAGCAACACAACCCGAAGAGTTTTACACTATTTTTGTAATTTCCCAGGGTTAAAAGATATATTGGCAGGAAGCCCCACCCATTTGTTCAATCAATCAATCAATTAAAGGCTGTATTTATGGGGGGGTAATTAATAGGTTCTATAGAGCAGGTAGTGCCAATAAATAAACAGATAAATAATGCAGCAGACTACAACGACATCACCGGGTAAATAAATACCAGTAATAGTAAAACAACTAATAAAACCATAACAAGTAATCAGTAAAGCAACTAAATCACTTTTTAAAGGATTACCTAATAATCAGTGTTCAGATTACTTTTTCAAGGTAACTATGGCAACACTGTTTGAGATTAGGATTCTTAACTGCTTGCTCTAATGTATTTCTTGTATTTATTTGTTAATGTGTCTCATGTATAACTTTGCCCTGGGCTCCACAGGATGTCTCTGTACGGCAGCTTCTTGTCCGACGAGCAGTTCCAGTGCTCCATTTGTTTGGATCTATTCAGCAACCCTTCATCCACGCCGTGTGGCCACAGTTTCTGCATGAGCTGCATCAGCCGATACTGGGACGGCTCCAAGGTGAGCACGTCCCCCTGTCGACTCTCCGTTTGACCTTAATTATTTTTGCGCCTGCCTATGGCAAGGTGCAAAGATTACTATTCCCAGGATGGTGTTTATCTTTATTTTCCTCTTCCGCCGTTTTTCGGCACGTAACTCGTCCTGCACCGTTTGGAGCACGTACACACAAAGCACATCAAAGCGTGCAGAAAATATGGGAATAGTGTGCTTGTGTTTTGATAAGTGCCTCGAATAACGATTTCCGAAAAAAAAGTAAAAAAAACTGCAAATAACTTTCCATTCAAAGCGGATGGGAACTGAGTGATTAACAAACAAAAATAATCCTCAATTTTCATGCCAGGCGACGTCGCCAAACTTTCAGCCAGAGACTCCAATCACCTTTTAAACCGTTGTCTTCCGAGCTAGCACGCTAAGCATTTAGTACGCCAACACGAGTTAGCATCCTGAGCTAGCGCGCTACACAGTTAGCATGCTCACTTCAGTTAGCATCGCAACATCACTGGCAAGCACTAGCTCGATGCTAACAGTAGCATCAACTAGCAATGCTAGCTTTACAGTGTATGAGGTCGGCACGCAAAATTTCCTCTGGAATTTTCGAGTTCATTATTTAACGTCTTCCAATGTCCTCAGGTTTGCCAGTGTCCTTTGTGTAAGAAGACCTTCCAGAAACGACCAGACCTCCAGATCAACCGGACCCTGCGAGAGATCACCGAGCAGTTCAAGTCGATGACCGGTGGAGGAAGCGGAGGAGGAGGTGGAGGAGCAGGGAAGGAGAAGAGAGGGGGATGGGCAGCGGGAGTCGATGGAGGCATACCGGGGAATGTATATGACGAGCTGAGGAAGAAGCTGCCACGCGCTCTGCTCCCGCCCGAGGGTCCATCTCAGAGTAAGACTCACCATAACTGACACTTGTCATTTGAACTGTGGCCGCATTTGTTTAAAAAAAAAAAAAAAAAAAAAAAAAAAAAACAAATCGGGG
>OMNM01021237.1:18496-43948 GCA_900302745.1 Parablennius parvicornis | reverse complement strand
CCTTTTACATTCACCATTTCCCCCACGATCCACGCCTCCCTCCCTGCACTGCTAATGCACATAAGCTACCTTCACTCAAGGAGCTTTGACTATTGCTAAAAGTGTTCGGACGGCAGTCAAGATTTCTTTTGAGGAAAAGAAGACGATTCTCATCCAAGCGAGCAAAAGCGGCAGGAGAAAACTTTACAAGATGTAGACAGGGGGTGCTTCATGTTCTTCCACTAATCTATTTAAAGAAAATAAAAACATCATCTACCTTGTGAGTATTTCCACTTTTTGGCTCTTGGGGTGAAACTAATTTATATTACCTCAAATAATTGCACAAGAAGATAAAACGTAAGAAAGATAAGCGATATTACTGTAAATCCAAATGTGATTCATCAGATTTGGATCCTCACCGTCTCACCAAATCAAATCACAAAATGCAAACTCTGAATTCTAGATGTGAAACTGAAAGAGACGTACTTCACAACAAGTACTCCACGACTTAAGAAGTTAACTTTAGACATTTGAAATGTAACACCTCCGTATTTCTTCAGTCAAGTGTTGCTGCGAGAGCGCTGGTGGTAATTGTTTATACACTATTTAGATTCATATATTCAATCATGCATTTAATGATTCATTCACACATTAAACAATACATTTCTTCATTCAGTCCATTATTAAACCATAAATCCATTCATCCATGAATTTAACTATAGGTTTTTCTTTTTCATTCAAACATTCATTCATGTTTTAAATCATTCATTAAAGTAATCATACACTCTTTCATTTCTGCATTAAACTACTTATCTTTCATTTCTTCATTCTTTGTTTTGGTTCAGGTTTACGCTTTTTTAAATTGCTAACATTATTAAATAAACTTTGTGATCCAAACTACCAGAAGAAATACAGCTTGAGATAAATATTTAATCAGGGTACTAAGGCCAATAAAGTTATGAAATACATTAGAAAATGCTCATTTTGTGGACTCGCCTTATTAGTTACATAAGAGAAAAACCGTGGCAGCAATGAAGGTACATTATATATGTATGAAAGTGAGATTATGTTCACAAAATAAAAATGTTCTGGTACAACAGGGAACACAAAAGGTACATTGGGGACATTTGGGTGTAAAAAAGTCTTCCTACTGACTTCCTCACAAGTGCTAACCCAAGCAAAGACTGCTATCACTAGCTGGATGCTATCTGTCTGCTTCACCTCTATTGCTTTCCAGTCATTATTGCCCTGTCTCTGGGATATTGGACGCATTTTTCATTCGAGTGCAGAAGATTGGCACTTTGAGGGGAAGGGGAGCTTTGAGGTCGAGGACAGCGGAGTAGAAAACGATAGCACCTTTTGGCTGCGGGAGAGAGAGAAAAAAAATATCATGTCTTTGATTCATAAGTGGAAGATGTTTGACCTGCGACAAGCCAGAATGAGAGAAAATCCTTCGCCGGGCAACCCTGTGTTTTGGTTGTTGGTTGGATTGAGCCAAATGGAAAGGCAGAAGCAGTGGGGCGTTGTTAATTCGAAGACGAGCCGAGTGAATGCGGGTCGAACTCCGCCGGCCTCTTCCCACAGAAGCAACTCACTATTTTCCGGGAGTTGACCTTGGACAAGACGTACTTCAGTTCTCGCAAGACAACTATTTTTAAAACTGGAAAAAGATTAGATCTGTGGCGGGTCTATGAAAAATGTATAGGTCGAGCATTTGAAAAAGGCTGCAACTTAAGCGACTACAGTGGAGGTGAAGCTTTGTGAGCTGCAGCAGGTCAATACTTCAAAAGCTAAATCCATCATCGAGTATTCTACAGGTAAACATGATTATCTTTGAACAGATTTTTTTTTTTTTAAAGTCTCCTTTCTTCTTTTCTCCCTGTTAAATCATCCTCAGACAGGATCCGTGTCTCTCTTCAGCTCCTCGCCCATCTTGTCCTCTACCTGTCGTCTGAACAAGACGCGTCTCAATAAAGCGACGGATTCTGACAGAGCTACCGAGCAGCGCAAGTCTTGACCCAAGTGCCTCGAAACAAAAGCATTTAAAGGCCCAATGCAATATTGATGTTGGGGAATAATGTCGCAGAATGCTGGCCATGAATGTTTTATGGGACTTTGCACTCTCGCTGACACACATTGCACTCGCACATAAAAACACACACACACACACCTGATTGTAAACGCAATGAAATGGGAGACGGTGTTAAATTTTATGAGAAACAAAGACGCGTGCACAAAAAATAATAATTTAATGGAGACCCCAAACACCGAGAAATTACTTACAAGCCTATTTCTTTTTTTACTTCTTCCAAACTATGAAGAGATACGTGCAAAAGCCTTAGCATAACAACCAAGTAGCATTCTGTTAAAAGATAAAACATAACTAACCGACAAGCTTGATGTACTTGATATGACGATTTAGTCCATTCTTAGTAATGTGGAATACAGAGTTGAAGCATAACATCTTCCAAATGAACTCCATAAAAGTCTTTCCCCAGATTTGCCAGAAGATTGAATAAAGTCAATAAACATAACCGTTGTACTGAACAGGTCAGCATCACACTACAGCACTGAGAAAAAAAAGAAAAAAAAAACTTTAGTATTTACAGTTCAGTGACTGTTACACTCGGAACGGCCTTATAAATTGAGGATGGGAGCACTTTCACAACAATATGACTCCGTTTACAAGAGGCAAGAGCCATCGGATGGAAGATGATGCTTCGTGGAACATTACATTTATTCCAGCCAGTGGTGAAAAACTGAATGACAACATCACATATCAGAAAGAGAAGCGAGACACAGAGATGTAAAGAGGTAAAATGTTATTGCTGCTGAAACCTGGAGGTGCACATATAAACGTTAGTTTGCAAATGTAAATGTTTACGTTACAGTTGTAAGACGTTTTCCTGGGTAGTTGAACTGAAGAGTCCGGGCAGAAAACAACCAACAACTAACTTTTGTTTTAAGACTTGTTTTTATCATCCTTCAGGATCATAACAAGCAACGTTAACCTGCACATCGACAGTCATCTGAATCTGTTCAACATGAAGCTAAAGACTCTGTTTTACTATCTTATTATTATATTTATTACTTAATTCCTTTTTCATATCGTCATATGAAAGCTGTGTGAAGCATTTTGCGACACAAGTTTCTCTTGAAAAGTCAAAATAAATACATTTTCTTTTTCTTTGGTGATTGAATTATTGTGTAAATATTTGCAATGGTGGCCTTTACAACAACTTCACTGACTGGAGTTGAAACATTTGCCATCGTCAAGTGTCGAGTTTGGTGGTAGATGGACAGCGGGAGGTTGGTAAGAGTTCATTGAGATTTGATCGACCATAACACAGTGTTGTGGTTGTTCTCCATATTTACATGTTTCTTAGGTTCACTCAGGGAATTAACATGTCAGCATACCAGACACATGCTGGCTTGTTGGTTGATTGTTTAGGTGTATCAAGTAATTGCTGTTCCTGTGGTACAATTGCACAGGTAGTACAGCAATTGGAGTAGGTGGCTGCCACACATGCCTGATAACAGGGACACTCCTGTTTACAGTATCCAGTATACACGACAACACTTGCACGTAAAAACGCAAAACTCATTGTGTTTGAGTGGTGGAGTCGGTCAGTAACAACACTGGCTGACTCCATAGTATTATGTCCAAAAGTCCATATCCTTTGCCCTTTATGAAAATCTTTAATGATGCCAAATTCTAAAAGTATTTTCTAATGTGCCGTAATAGAGGTTATTATTTTGGATTCTGGTACTTTTGTATTCAGGCTCATGGGTTCCCTGAACTAAATGAAGCTTTTCAGTTCAAAAGAGTTCAGTGGAAGCACATCTTACAAGGCCATTTTTGTTACAAACTGTGCTATTTGCTCAGAGTGGATGGAATCACAACATCTTCAGGTAAAGCATTTCAAATTGGCTTGAACAAGGCTATCACCATTAAAGCCATTAACATGTTGCAGTTTCAACACTGCCTCCAACAAAGTTCATTTTCATGAGTACAGTCAATAGTAAGACCATATGAAAGATAAAACTATAAAAGCCACCAAATAGTTGAATAAAAATGAGCTAAAACAAGAACAAGGTGAAGTTTTTGTTTCCAGGTGCTGTAAAAGGGCCCTAAACTCTCCCAGTGAGGCCGACTGTGAGTTTAAATTCCATGAACATGGATTATAAACTACTTACTTTTTTACAAGTTCTAGATGAAAGTCCTGTTAAAGCCGAGTCTCTCTGCTCTGCAGCCCCGACTAGTGTTGTGCAGCTTTATGACAGTTAAAAAGAACTGTACAGTATTAAAGAAACTAAAAAATGAATTGGTTTAATCTAATATTTTTTGTGCCGGTGTTTAATCACTCAGCGGACTAATCTCACTCAGTCCTCGTCTTGAAGACTTCACAGTCGCTGCTATATTGCTCAATGCTTTGTGGTTCCATTAACTCGATGCAATTCTTTAACGGTTCCATATTTTAATTGAGTATTTTTCATTAACACTCTAAACTCATTTCCAAAGTACAAATGTTATGATTATTCTAATGATTTCAGCTAATGTCATATTCATTGTTGCAATTACTACTGCCATTGTGACGCTTATAACAACAACAGTATTATTACTATCATTATTATTATTACTGGCGCTTAAGTCACAAGGGAGTGGTTTGTTTTCACAGCAGTCAGAGTTAAAATATCATAAACATGAATCAGCAAAGTCCAGCAGAGAGAATATCTGATCAGAGACACCCGATGTTGCTGAATCGGAAACATTTTTTTTTTTAAGGGAAAATCACAACTCTGCAAACGCAGCTCTGGATAAATTGAGTTAGAGACAAGAACTTTATTTTTCTTTCTTGTGTGTAATTTAGCACACGTACTATTTTGTGAAGTGAAAAGATAAAAATAAACAAAATATAAAATCTTGAAGCCAGGCTTTGTCTGCATGCGATCTGGCAGCAATAAAGAATTTAACAGGAGGGCTGGTCAACAGGGAGGGAAGACAGAAGCTCGGAGAGAAGGTCAGTGTTCTCACTCAAAAATCTGACATGCAATTATATCGCACAAACCAACACAGACTGGTTCAGTACGTGTTGGAAAAAAAAACAGGCAGAAGTTTCCCAGAAAGCTAACCTTTGAGCGTTAGGGGTTGGCCTTTCAAACACTTGCATGAGAAAGGGAGAGTGAACGGAGATGAGGGTGGAATGGGGCATGACCGAGGTGGACGATAACAATGCAAGTGCAAGATTGGCAAAGGAAGCTAAAAGGTTGCAGAAATACATGTGATATGGAGAGGAAAAAACAAAACAAAACAAAACAGACAAGACGGGGAACGCAAGGTGAAGGAAAGGCTGAGAAAATATCACAAAGAGGAAAAACTGGATCAAACGATACAGTACGAGTTGCGCTGATGAAGGAGAGACAGGTTGATGTTGAAGTTCTCTCACCTTCATCACTCTCATCTTTTTTTTTCATGTGGATCTGCTCTGATGCCTCACCGAGAGCTGCTGCCTCCGCTCGCACGCTGCTCCAAATTAGCTTAGGCTGCAGCCAAATGAACTGAGAACTCAGAGGCTTTAACTTCACTGCTACCAGAGCAAAAACATGTAAATCTCTCAACATCAGAAGAGAGACGGCGGAACACCTACAATATTCAATCCCCTTTACCTTAAAGTTTATTGCAACGATGGATCCTTCAGTTTCAATCATCATTAGATGTTTTACAGCAATAAAAAATGGATTCTAATGTTAATGTTGAACGCAAACTTGAGATTCTGGTCTCGGCTATTTTGTGTGTGTTCGCTGTTTCTCTCGGCTTTTAACACACATTCTTTCATTTCCTTGCATTCATGCTGTGCAGCAGTTTTTTTCCTTCAGGATGCCATAACAACCGTAGAGGCTTATAAGCCCTGCTTTGATAGACTTATATAAAAAAATATATATATTTCATGTGCCCACATTTGCAGGGAAAATTGATGTGGTCAATTTGTTGAACCTTCCCACTCAGCCAAGGCCACTTTCACTGTGATTTGTCTGAATTCAGTATTACAAATAAAAAAAAAAAAAAACTTGTATTTTTGTCTGCACGGTGGGAAGTGACATATGTAACATACTATATGTGGTAACTCTCATTCCTTCATGTTTTTTCATGAATGGACAACATGGCAAACATTCAAATAATCATAATAAACCACAAGATATTTTGGAAAAATATTGGAAAGTATTCCAACATATACACTGTCCATATAAGGACGTTACATGTCTACTATATAGAAATATAAAGGTAACTTTTTCGACATGTAAAATCAGATGTAACTTGAAGTGTCTCTTACAAAATCAATTAGGACATTTTTCAAATTTAGGTAACGTCAAAGGTAGAATTGGCTATTTTCAATCAGTATATTGCTTTTCAACAGTCTTCACTATATAAATATGGCAAATACTGATGTTCATCACAACTAAAGGGTGTGAGGCAAATCAAAACTGACCCGCAAGAGGCTTCACTCCAGACAACCAAACCACCTAGAATATTGTAAAAATGTTAAAGAAAACATTGATCATTATTAAAAGATGATCGGGAAAAGTAAATGTCTTCTTCCCATCTACTGAAAGAATGCACGTTTCCTTTATCTTTGTTTTTCTAGTAAAAACAAATTAATGGGAAAGTTCAATTGTGGCAGGTAGAAAGGGAGAAGCCCACAAAGATCAAGACTTTGCTATTCTTCTATTCTGTATAAAACTCCATACAGTTTTTCTTTGGACAGATTCTGAGAAATCTAAAAGGTACTTTTCCTCCTTCGTGACTAAATAAAGTAAAGCTGCAAATTAAAATAAGATAACAACATACTATACCATAGTTTCATATTATGGTCCCGAGCATCAGGTAAGTTAAACACACGGTTTATTGGCCACAGATAAAACTGCCACACAGAGACCAAATGATGAGTATTAGTAGATATTGTCAAATGATATTGCAGCAAGTCGATTAGTGCTTGTGGAATACGTGTGCAACTTCCATATCAAAAAGTGCAAAAATAAGTGTTTTGTAGCTCACACACTATTTATTTAGATTACATTAGGAAGCATTAACTGCTTCCTGAGAGATGTGAGGAGTTGTCACACTGATTAAATGCTAGATAGTGAATTCATGTGAGTTTTTAACAGCAAAAACATAGTTTCTTGGGTGATGTAGTCAACGTTTTGAAAGCTTGTTTTGCTTCTCGCATGTTGACAGAACTCCCACCCACTAATGACAGACACCTTTTAGGCCTTTTAGGTCTAATTACACAACAAACTGCCCATCATACGACCAATATCAAAAGCACAATGAGTAAATAAGTAAAAATAACAACAAGAAACTGCCACATTAATAGACACTGATATTAATCTGCGTTGACGCTCAAAAAACACAAAGGAGTGCTGGTTAACAGATGATTGCTTATTTACCATTTCATGTTCAGTTAAGTCTTTTTACAAGTGAAAACACAACCCGTACCAAGCACAAACAAACAAAAAATAAATAAATAAAAAAAACCCAGGGCTTGAAAGCCGCCATGATTTCAGTTAATTGCAAGGAGGGCGCAATTTTGAAGCACTTACTTTTTTTGTGAACAGACGTCAATAAGTAAGCTGCAGGAAGCAGTTACATTAAAAAAAAATTAAAAAAAATCAATAGACAAACGATTTCTCAAAACCAATTCTTAATTTCCCTCATCTTGGGAGAAAAAAACAAGCTAATCGCTAGGCTAAAGCTACCTCTTCCTGGACTGAGGAACGTCGTGCTTTTCTTTCTCTACAGTTCAAGCGCCGGTTCAGTGGCTAATCAGAGTTGTTCATTCAGCAGGGAACTGCTGGAGATCACCCAGGCCTATTAAGACGAGGGAGCAACACCATTATCTGGCATTATGGCATGTACACCTGCTACTTTGGGGGAAAAAAAAAAAGGCGAGAGGAAGAAAAGAAGAGAGATGGAATAAAGCCTTCCTCCTTACATGAAGAGCGCGTTTCTTCATCAGGCAAGGCTAATGGATCACCCCTCTCAACACCCAGGAAATTATCTCAGCGTAGCGCCCTTCCTTCTCAGACATGATTAATTGATCCGAGGAGAGCCAGGAGAAGAGGAGGAGATGCAGAAAGAGGAAGAAAGTGCTGATGTGCTTCGGAAGGGAGGTAAATTGGAAACAGTGGGGATCGGAAAGGCTGGTGCTGACCTTTTTGACTATTAATGAAAGTGTGAAACGGCCACGTCTGAAAATGTCTCGGGCTTCATATAAAAATCCGGAAAAGGGAATTGACACTATCGTAGCACCTCCGCGATCGGAAACGAGCGAAAGCAGAAGGGGAGAGGACACGCTGTGCAGGTGGAAACGGAAACGGCCTTTTAGCAAAGCCATTCACCTCAACAAGGAAAAGGTCCTTTGCATCACCGAGGCTACGAATCCTCAAACAAAAGCGATTATCTCAATTCAGGGTACGTCAGTGAGCCTCCTTCTTACCAGGCTTGCAGGTCCTGCTCCGCTTTGGCACGCTCCTGCTCCAAGTCTTTATGCAGCTCGTCGGTGATCTTCTTCCTCAGGGCCTCTTCATCCACTGGGAACGAAATGAAGCAGAATAACAGAAAAACAGCTATTGAGTCTTTACAAGCAAATATCGAAAAAGTGTTCAGAATCAACACAACACTGCTTCAAGTGAAAACACAGATTACGCAAAGTTATGAAAACAATGTCTGTTTACACACAAATGACAGAAACCCTGTGAAAATAATGTAGTGTTCATGTTGGGCCACCCGTGGGTCTCGCTGGTTGATTGATAAATGTGGGTGTATGTGTGCGATTGTCCGTCTCCATTTGCACTGTGATAGAGATCAGCTCCAGCACCTCACAACTGTGAAATATAGAAGGTGAAACAGGTGATGGATGGATGAATCAACAGAAGCCGATCAACTCACTTCAGATCCACAATGAAGAGGTCTCTGAGTGAATCACACTCTCTAGAAGCGTGAGTGACTAAACATATGTGTGTGGGTGTCAAAAACAATAAGGACTGACAGCACACACAGCCTAAGGTCACAGTACGCCCGCATTGATGTACACACATCCTCAGCACACGAGCACCTCTGTCCACACGTATTCATGTCAGGGACGTCATACGTGTACGACTCCCATGTCTTTGCCGCTCCATCGTGGCGGGTAATTAAGCATGAAAGTAAAGATGCCAGCCGGTGACCGTGGCCGGAACGTGCTCGGAACACAGAAGTGCCATGCGGTGTGCTGCGACACTGCGGTGATGGGAGGGAAGTGTCTGACTCTCGTCAAGATTACGCTCCCACTGCATTATGGGATAATCCTTCTTTGTCAGCGTCTTTCATTACCTGGTAACGTGTGGTAACAGCAGGCCGCAGAAAACCTCATTCCAGCTAAATCTGATTAACGCTGAGAGAAAGAGGAAGGACAAATAATATGCAAAATCGATCTTTACCGAAAGATTCTTAAGTTAGTAATGAGTTTTGTTTTTGACTCCTCAGCTTTAAGAGGCCGCTGCGTTTAAGGATTTACGACAGCAACCACTTCACATCTGTCCCTCCTTAAATGTGGCGCGACTCGTGGCTAGACTCCTTAATGCCGCCCCTTTCAATATCTGCAATAACTGGAAGCATTTACATACAAACATTTCTTCAATTTGCTGCATACACTTCAATAATTTTTTCAATAGCATACCCTCGGGATTCAACTCTATCTGCATGAGCAATTCATTGTTCCGAATAAAGTAAAGCGAACTGTCTAAAAGCAGAAACCCCAATTTAAGATTAAAATGCAACAGTCTAATTAATGTTTTGACTGTCATTTGGTCCAAACCCTCTACGCCAGTTAAAGCTTGTGTGTGAAACAAATCCTTAATTACTGAAACTTGTGGCAACATTTTTTCTTTTTTTTTTAATTTCAGTTAAATGGATTTCTTTAAGCAGTTCTTGTGTTGCTTGTGCTTGTGTCACTAATTCAATTCATACTGATTTATCAAATGGCACAGTGACAGACAAGACTAATTGTAGAAGCGAAGTACCTGTTAATGTTAGTCATGTTTATATTAATTATCAGATAATCTTGCAAGTTCATCATCAAAACTTCAGTAATCTGTTGAACTAATGGCCCCTTGTCACATGAATGTTAACATAACTGGATGGATTCATAAATCTCTATTAATTAAGTATTCTGCCTTTTACTAATATTAATAATAACAACAATTTGCTCTTAAGAGATATCCACACTTAAACCCGCCTACACACAGTTAAAAAAAAATCCTCTAACCTGGCGACAAGTTTATGGGAAAAACAATTCAAGAGAAAAGTATAAAGTTTTGTCTCCTGCAGCAAAATGATACATAACAGCCCACGGTATGACTGTTTTGTTGGAGTAAAGAGAATGAATAAGCGTCAGGTGGTGGGAGGCTCGGTGAGACAGGGCTTCACGAGAAAACACTGAGACGGAGAGAGGCGGTGATTGACAAGTTGACAAGTTTTTTTTGCTGCATAGTGCATCTGCAAACACAGAGACATCTGTCACATACTGTCCGGGGCGTGAGAAAATAATATCCATCATGTCTGATTGCACTTAGGAGCGCCATTGATCTTGCCGGGAGGAGAGAGAGTCTAATTACAACTCTGTTAAGCCCCCGCCGGAGAAAAGACAACCTGTGGGTTCTGAAATAAGAGTGTCTGTCAAGTAACAAGTGATGATGCTGCTTTACATCCGGTAAATGAGAAACGCATTAAGCTCCAGTTGTCTGCTGGGGATGAAAGTAATGCCGAGACATTTAGACACGTGGAAATGTTCTGATTGGGAGGCTTTTCTCTGTGAAGTTTGCATGTTATTCCTCAGCACTTGTGGGTTTTTAGCCTTTGTACAGTGAAAAACATGGATTTAGTGTTTCATGTTGATTTGACATCAAGTCAAACAGTCAGCTGGGATCAACTCCAGCAACCCCACAGCATTAATTAATATCATATATTCACGACGTTCAAAAGTCCATCACAGTGTCTCGTCATATAATCATAATACTGAAACGTCAACAAAAGCAGCCACAAATTCTAATAAAAAGCTTGTTACATTTGGAGGAATCAATTATTCAATAACATCATGTGGCTGTAAATTTTAAATAAATGCAATATTTTAAATGAAAAATATGAACTGGGAGTCGTGACACTCTGGAGGCTGCTATTGTTGATATTGTCTATCTACATGTGCATGTGCAGAGGCATGTGCAGTTTCCACAGAGACCAGCCTGAATGTTTTCACAAAGTTCAGTTTCCCCTTGTTCAGTGGCTCTGAGCATCGTGGTCGCAAATACAGACACAAAAGCTTTCCATTTTTCACTTAAAAACGTCTTGTAAACGGGGCGGAAGTCGCAATAGCATCTACTCTGTCCAGTAAGAGTAAAGACAAAGATGGAGCAAGTGACAACATGTGACTGAATGTTTTCAAAAGTCCAACATTTAAGTGAAAAAGCAGAAGTAATATTATTGACTCCACAAGGTAGAAGGAAAATTAGATCTGCTTAATTAGAGAAAATTGATATCAGCTGTTTCTGCTGCTGTAACATCCACTTGAGATCTATTTGGATGAGCAAAAGTTCAGGCAGCAAACTTCAGACATGTACCCAGGTATTTGAAAAAAACTTGATATTTCTCTGCATTTGAGTCGCACATTTACATATAGACGCAGTTACGACTCACCACAAACGATGAATCTTGAAAACTCTGGCCACAGTGGAGATCTGGATAAACTGTGTCTCTGTTTCCATCTAATGGAGGGTAGGCGGAGATTCATGTCACAATTAGTGACATTGTGTTTTTTTCAAGGACTCTGATTGGCTATCATAGATTCATGCTTCTTGTTAGACTGCCTCCTACAGGTCTGGCTGCTCATTGCAGCTCTGAACCAGGTCTATATGCAGGTCTGTGTCAATGAACTTTTTTTTGTAAACGGCGAGGGGGAAATATCTGTTTCTGTAAAAACCCAGGTATGTGTGTACGTGTCCTTAGGGCCTCGCAGGTGAATCAAGTACCAATCACCTATTGATGATATCGCTGGTTAGCGGTTACATCAGGAGAATGGCCCACTTGTTGAGCGCACAATTATATTTCAGAAAACCAAAAACTAAAAAAAAATACATCAAAGCATTGGCGTAGACATTTCACTTGTATTTAGCAATAATTTACAGCAAATCCAAACACGTTCTCGAGGCAAAAGTCAACACATTGTCATTATACTGCCAATACATCTGCCTTCCAATAGAGAGCCATGAAAAGTAATGAACATTTTTTTATAAAGTCCTCCAAGTATAGACAAGCTTTAACAACTCATCATTTATCACACATCCTCTCGAGCCCTGCAGAGAGAGGCTTCAGATTGCTGGCGGGCCTGCGGGGTCAGCCGGAGAACAGGTTCTGATATGATAAACACTGTCTGGGGTCCTTGAGGGAGGCTGGCGAGGGTCAGAGACAATTCCCCATCGACAGAGCTCGTGTCAATCCTGAGTAGGACATGTAAATGTTAAAAAGATTAAAAACTCATCATCTTTTTAGACATGTCCCCCTCCTTTTCCCTTTCTCCGCCAATCGCTAAACCCTGTGGAAAACCCGAAGATGGGGGGGCGGTGGCGAGGCAGTGGAGATAATAGACGAAGGCAAATTGCGTTTCTCATCAGAAGTTTCATTAACCCCGGGACCCGCGTGGAGGGCATAATCTGTAACATTACTACTTCCTCACGCTTACGGCTCGCGCTCAGCCGAGACACCACGCACCTTTCACTATGTACAAATACCAAGAAATGAAGAGTGAGCTTCCCGCCATGGCAGGCGGGTAGGTGCCATCACGATGATCCGATTGTCTCTTTTATTCACACTCCCGTCTCCGTTAATGCAACCTCACATTACGGAATCGTACCTATTTTCAAAAAACAATAGGCAAAGTTTCAAAAAAAGGAGAGCGATGTATTCTACACAGGCTACACATAAATTATCACCCACACGACTACTGTCGAGTTCCTTTGTCTCCCCGTTTCCCTCTTCTCCTTGCTCCGTGGCACCTGGGAGACATCTTTAAGCAGGCTATTAGTCCAGAGCAGTGTGTGGGCTCTGGCGTATGAATATTTATAGCACATTGGAGAAGGTGTAGGAGGTTCAACCTTGACTATGGCGTAATCAGCACACACACCAACGCGGGGGGGGGCCGCGATTTTAGAGACGGCCGACCTGCTGAGAGAGAGAGAGCCTCACTCGATACCCCGACTCTCGCCGACACACATAATCAATGGAGGCCTCATTAAGGTCTCAGCCTTTGAGAATCGGGCTGAACTTTGCAACATTTTAATGAGATTCACATTTACCATACCTTTTTTTTTTTTTAATTCCTTAAAAAAGGAGCACGCTTAATCAATCTTCCGAGTTGAATTTTGTCCGACATTATTATTATTTTTTTTATGATACCTGGTGAGTTTGGTGCCAATTAAGCAGTAGGGTGACCTTGCAAGGACGAGATATTCAAAATACCTCACTAAGAGTCAAAACATTCCTCGATATATTAAAAGGTCTGACATCTGGCAGGAGTCCATCGCATAACTGCAGCGTATTGCAAGCTGTCATGATTCAGCAAAACAATTGTGTAGCTACTATATAAGTGCAGCCAAGTCACACACTGAAGACAAAAAAAAACAGATTTTAATTGGTCCCAAAAGACCTTTTCCTCTTCTAAAAATGTTGTATTAGTGTTCCCCCAGCTCAAAGAACAAAGACGGAAAGAAATAGCAGAAATAACAAATTACTGGGGCCCACTCCCAGAGAGTTTAGGTCTTGCATACATAGCTCGCCACTTAAAGATGAGACGCGTCAGTAAATCTGTAATCTTTCATGCACATTGTGTCTGGCTGTGAAAGGCAGCAGGCGGATTCTCGTCGGAGCGGCGCTAAGTCAACTCCACGCCTGTTAGGAAATTAAGTGAGATATTGTTATATTTATCTTTTAATCTGAGAACTAATGAGTACAAACAATGAGGCAGTAACTTAATTCAACATGAAGATGAAATAAACTCCATAGAGTGGCTTCGCAGTAATACTCACAGTATGAGTGAGTTTTTGTTGAGCATATCTGAATATGCTTCATTGAAAATCAAAGATAGAAGTGTCTCCAAGTGCTTCAGCAGCTTTGTAGCCATCATGGTCTTTATCAGGGATGTTCCTTGGAAGAAATCTTTTTTTTTTTAAATGCTGAGATAATAATTACAATGTATTAGAACTGCGAACAAAGTTAAATGGAAACATAACGAGGGTGTGAGTTAACGCCCAGCTCTACCTTTTCACCATGTGTACAGTTTGGTTTGTTTCCAGAGAGTTTACAGACGCGTAGCAAACTGAGTAATGCCACTGTTCTGTTGACCTGTAGGGACAGTTTTGTGCCGTATAGCTCCTGTGCGACTGGTAAAAAAATAAAATAAGACAATGAAATGTGTTGGAGGACAATGAAAATGACAATCCTTGAGGAAAAGATGAAGAATTTGTGTTTGGATACAAGCATATCAAAGACATTCAGGCAGCAGGAGAAAGAACCTTCAGATAATTTAGGTCAACAGTTTTTACACGTCATCATTAGCAAAGTTGAAACCAAAAGTAAACGCAGGGACTTAAACAACTCACAGTGGTGTAGTCCAGGGTATAAACGGGTATACGCCATATACTCTACCACCTATTTTCCTCTCAGCTTACACCCATTGCTAAATTCCCCCATAATGCAACATCTATAAGCAAAATTGTCTATTTTTTTCCTAGGATGATAAAGCCATGACCCAACCTGTAATTGGCAAGTACTAGCTGCATTACGGATTTAATTGGTTAATGTTTTTGTTTTGTTTAAGTATTGTTAACCAATAAAATTAAGACAATGAGAAAATACTATGGCCGGATTTTGACTAAATAAAGTCGCCTTACATACCACTTAAAAGAATTTACTTCCTGGGCTGCTTTAAAAGGCTAACATCAAGTGTATACTCACTTCTCTATGGACTAATATACCACTGGTGATGCATTATAATGTTTGAAACACATCAATCTACATCCCAAAATGGAGCATATTTGGGCCTTAAAGTTTTAGATGGAGAATTGCAGACTCATCCTGACTCAATATTCTGTCCACACAAAGCTGGCCTTTCAGAGAGCCAAGCAACAAATATATGAAACCAGATGAAACCTGAAAGTGCTCACTCAGCGTCTCCCTTTTTATGGAAAACTTTTTTTGTAAACAGACAGTTTCACGTCCGCGTGGTCCTAGTTGTAAGACAATTAGAGGTGAGCGTTTTCTTTTGCCATATAATGGTTGCAGTGTGTGCAAACTGAACGTTTGCTGTGTCTGTGTCTCCAGAGCCAAACTCAAATTATTAGATTAAATGGAGAAATTCACCAACAACCTTGACATTTACTGTACGCTGATGGTTAATTCATCTAAAATAAATAAATAAATAAATAAAGATAAGTTGAGAAATGCACTTATTGATACATTTGGAGCAGAGCACTCTGCATAAATCATTGTGATACAGGACAACTTTTTTTTTTGCCATTTCATCAATCTTTCAAATATTTTCATACATCTATTCATCTTCTATGCAGTTTCTTTCAGTTTAGGGTGACGGGGAGTTGGAGCCAATCGCAGCTGATTCAGGGCAAACAGAGACTGTCACACACACACAAACTCACATTCACACCTGGAGATATTTCAAGAACCAACACAAACATGTTTCGAAAGGAAAAGAGCCTCAAACCAAGAACTTCTCCCTGTAAGACAAGTGCTGACTTCTGGACTCAATTTCTTTTTTTAAATTTATTAAATCGTATTTATCCAACGTAATCTTTTTAAGTTTTACTTTGTTGCGGTGTACAGTATACGTGACGAAAACTTCTATATTATCAACAAAAAAAAAAACCCCTAACAATTACTACGAAAAAATTACTCCAATCTCGACATAAAGCCAATTTGAATGATAAAATCTGGTGCAAATTACAGTGAAATGTTTAAAAAACTTCTGTACTTATTGCAATATGCATGCTTTTACAAACTAACCTTAACAGCATGGCTTTCAGCAACAAGGTAGGTGGTGAATTTTTATCATTTGCTTGGTGGGCCAGATTGGAGCCTCTGATAAAAGAGAATTGGGCCCAGTAGCTTTATATTGGACATCTCTGTCTTATAGACAAACACAAGAGTTAAATAAACCCCTGAAGGATAAGAATATAACCACTTCTCCAACATCTTGTACTGCTCTGTCGATCACTGTGTAGCAGAGTTACAAAACTGCACAGTCACACTTGTGTCCTCAAACAGAAAGGTAAATGATGTGCATAAAAGTTGAGTTACACCGAGGAAGCCCTGTGGAAAAATAAACCGTGACACACATACACCACCCCCGTCTGTTAATGAGTCCTGGAGGTTTGTTGTGTGAAACTGCGGAGGTGTCGTTTTAATCACTGGAGCCAGTGTGGCGTGGCATAAGTTGGCCTATTTTAATTACCCTGCTGATTGAGCACAGTCAAGGATGGGGAAGCCGGCCCACACCCTGGATACCACCTTATGAAGAACCTGCGCCCACGGTCCACTCTGGACTGCTTTAATGAGCGGCTCACATTCAGATGTCCTCTGTCGGGTAGTTCATGAGACGCAGACGTGCACCCGGGTGAACAAGACAATAAGTGTCTAACTTTACTTTAGAAAAGGGAGACATGGAAGTGCTCTGAAAGGCGATGGACACTGAAAACTGGATGAAAATCCAAAACGGACTTACTGAAGATTATGATATAAACACCTTTTGACAAATTGTTACTTCATCATACACCTAATGACATTGGTTAGGCTGGAATTGGTAGTTTTTGAGATCAGTGTCCAGTTTCATTACTCTTAAGGGGATAATTGAACATTTATATTGCCAAGCATTCACCAAAGTGTCTCCATGATGCTGCCAATGAATAAAACACCACAGCAATGTCTGTCCATCAAATCCTTCTAAAGAGCTTGTAATAGACCTGCGGTAGTCAGTGAAGAAGATAAAGAGTGTTATGTGTAGACTGATGGAGGTGGTTCAAGATGAACGTGTGTAAGTTGCTGTTGACACCCATTAATAGTGTCAGGAGTACAACTTGTCAAACATACAGATCATGAACTGGACACGACCGTGGAATGAAGCAGAGCAGCCAAAAGACAGCTGAATTTAACTACTTCATACCAACAAAGTGTCAACTGTTAAGACTCCGTCATTAATGCAAAGCTTTCAGGAAATATCTTGATAAAAAGAACAAAGAGATCTAAAGACAGTCATGTAGGCAGATAAACTCGAATGGCTTCAGTCAACAAAGACAGATGAATGTAGTAGTGATCTGTAGACACTGAAACTAGGTGATACTTCTCTTTGGGTTTAATAGTTTAAAGCGTAACCCCTTTTACTTAATGGCTCAATTAAACACAAAGAAACTTAGTAAAAGTAAAACTATCCTGACCTGAGGAAAAACAAACCTCAATATGTAGAAAACTGACAAGCTATAAACCTATTATGACAGCTTGAGCCGAGCAATGAGGAGGCAGAATTGAGGACCACTAATTAAAGCATGAACATATTAATAATAAAACAGGAAAGAATTTATCATTTCATTAACAGTTCCAAGATGCCAATGAATCATAATATGACCGTGGCTACTGTGCGGCCCTTTTTTTTTTTTTTTATTAAATGAAGACTAATTACAATCTGCATGAAAAGTTGGGAGACAAAAGGCTTAAGGTGTCTGATAGTAAACACCCCACAGTAAACATAATTAAAATTCAATGTAGCTGAACTTAAAATAAATCCTTGCACAGTTTCCCTCCCTCGTAACATTTGCCTTGTAATTAACCACGATACTGATGAAGCGCCCCGTGCATTTTAGGATAAATGAGCCATTACAAAGAACAATTCTTTTCTTTGCTTCTCATAAATAAGCAGGGGAGATTGAAAAAGACAAGTTGATCCGCAAGTTTTTGAGGTCAAAAAACCCCCCCTGAACAAATCTGGCCAAAAGTAAGTGGAAGTTCTGAGAATGAGAATGTGACCGGTCTCACAGGAAGTGGGACGTGTGAAGATTTATAATATAACTAGCACAGACTGAATGTCAACACATAAAGTGGAACTTGAACTGTTTTATGACTTCATTTGGACAAAACTGACAATCAGAAAATTATAAACTGACTATAAAAAGTAGCTGCACTCTTATTCGGTTGATTAGTTGTGGAAAGAAACAGTAATAAATCATCAACCATTAGAAAGATTGTGAATCGTGCCAGATTTGTAAGGAACGTGAGCAGAAGCAGCAGCAAGTTGGATTAATGATCCAAAATCTTCAGTGCCAAACAACTTATTCTGTTGTTAACTCCTGAATTGAACAACGGTCAAGCAGGAAAAGCTTTCATCAAAAATAAAACATACCTGCAGGAGCGGCAACATGACTGGACTCAGGAACTGCCGCTGGCTCGGGGACAGGATCAGGTGATACCGGGTCAACTGTAGACTGAGGAGGAGGAGGAGGAGGTGCAACTGGTTCAGAAGGAGCAGTAAACTCAGGCAGGGGAGGCGCGGCGAATAGCTCAGGTTGAGATGCCAAGCTGGTGACAGGCTCATGAACAGGGGGGGAAGACAGCGGTTCTGATTCGGGAAGATTCAGATGAGAGATGATCGGTTCGCTGGTGACGGGATCGGGAGGAGGAGGCAGCGTGGGCTCAGCCACAGCTGAAGAAGCAACGGGTTCAATCACATGAGGAGGAGCAATGGATTCAATTATCAGAGGAGGAGGAGGAGAAGCAATGGACTGATTTATGTGAGGAGGAGGAGAAGGTTCGATTGCAAGGGGAGCAGGTGGAATGATCACTTCAACCACAGGTGGAGCAGGAGCAGGGGGAGAAGCTGGCAAAGATACAATCTCAGCAGCAGCAGGAGCAAAAGGCGCCGCTACAGACTCAAAAGCAGGAGCAGCGTCAGCGGCAGCTGGTGGTGCTGAAGCTGGAAGCACCGTTTCAATGATGGTGGGTGCTGCTACCTGTTCCGCAGGAGGTTGAGGAGGAGATGGTGGAGGAGGCGGTGGTGGAGGAGGAGGAGGAGGTGGTGTTGGTGAAGCGGGAGCAGGTTTTTGTTTCGGAGGAGCGTCAGGTTCCCTCATGCGTTTGATGACATTTTCCGAAAGCTGCAGAAGAGAAGACGAGATAAGACTTCACAGATTAGTGCATCAGGCAGTGACAGTAACTTTCTATCAAGCCACAGTTTGCTTTTATAATCTTCTTTGTGGACTAACTAAGAAATAGATTCATTAGAGACACATACCTTCCCTCTATTTTATTGTATTATTACTAGTATATTAACAGTTATTTCAACCAGAAGAATCAACAAAAACCCTTTATTTTTAACAGCTTTACTAATATAATCAACTGCAAAACTAAATACTTTTTTTAACTTCAGAGGATCCTTTTTTTTTTCTTCAAATCATTTCATTACCAGTGATTCTATCGAAATAGTCTATTAGATCAGATAATATACATCTACATCCAGACATACTTTACTAAAAGGTTAACTCCACTCATTTATAGATTATAATGCAGAGACTGCTTTTTGAAGATCTAATTTAAAGCTCTCCGCAGGTTTCTAAAACTTTAAATCACTTTGCTCTCTCGTCGATCTCAGATCTCTGGTCAAATACGATGCGTCATTTATGTTATTTGAAAACCAATTCATTCAGATGGTCGACAGTGCTTCTTTGGAAGGATCTTAAAGTTAATGCTACTATACGCTGCTGGATATCATAAAGGCGAACTGTACAAATGCTTATGTCTTTGAAAAGAGTTGCCTCATGGTCATTCATTTACCAAACTAATTCCCAGTCATTCTACAGACATTGTCTTCAGTTCTCCATTTGTGTCAAGTACTTTTATGAGTGCATCCATAGCAATGTCTCAGGAGTCTAAAGTCGTCTGCAGCTTGATAGAATTCCTTGTTTTAAAGTCAGGACAAGCCAAAAATAAGAGGTGTGTTTTTTAATGTGGTGTTGGAATACACTTTTTTTTTTTTTTTTTTTTTTTTTTCAAAAATTGGTCAAACAGCAGAACCACACTGAAAGACAACATTAGACTAGCTGTGCTGCCCTAGAAGCTGAATAATAATAGACCAAGCCGGGACAAAGACTCTTATCTGACCAGCCTGTAGATCTATATTTATCATGAACTGGCTGTTACACGGGCTGAACTTGACCGCTACAATATTATCGGTAGCTCTCACAGGGAAAAAATGCATGAAAAACATTCCACAAAGACTCAAAAAAGTTCACCGTTGCCAAACTATTCTGCAGAAGATCAACTTTGTTTTAACACTAAACTTTACCTTTGCTGCATCCCCCAGTAATGAATGGGAGTTTCAGTTTACCAAGAGTCTATGTGCAATGCAGCAGAAAACCTTACCGTATCGCTCCGTGGTGAACACTGATCTGCATTCACAGCTTAATTATCTGTGTCACCTGGAATTGGATTAAGTTAAACATGTAGAGCATGTTTAGGTAAGTTTGCATCATGCCTCTTACCCGTATGCCCTTCACCACTGAGATATTCTCGTTCTCGTCTGACTCAAATGAAACACGGCGGGTACTGTTTTTCGCTCCCATTGTCAGACCGCAGGCAGTGTAACTTATCTCGGTTTCATGTAACGTGGAGGACGAGCGTCCACTTTTTTGTTTTGGACGGTTTACTCAGACCCAAATGTTCCCAGCCCGGGCCCACACTGATTGCTCTGCTTCGGAACAGCCGCACTTCCTTAGCATGACGTTTTGAAGAACGAACAAGCTGATTGGGGAGGAGAGTCCCTACGTCACTGCGTTGCGCATTTTCATTTGTTGATGTCATAAAGGGGGCGGAGACACGAAGCACAGTCAGTCTGACTTTCACTGACAGTTCTGCAGAGACGCTGCGTCGTACGTCAACGTCGCTGCCATATTGAACCGGGCAAAACGCCGGTATTGAGTGTGGAAACCAAACCAACGGTCTTTTATTTCCAGATTAATGGCTTTCTGGAAATTTAAATGTTCACCCTATATAACTATCTCTCCAAGTCTTATGAGGTTTAAGTGATTATTAGTATTAGTATTAGTATTAGTATTAGTATTAGTATTAGTATTAGTATTAGTATTAGTATTAGTATTAGTATTAAACTTTTTATCTAGCTTTTTTTGTTTGTTTTTTATGGGCCTGTGTTTGGGTTTATAGTTTGTGGTTGTGTCTGGAATAAATGAATGTATGAATGAATAAATGAATGAATAAATGAATCAATGAATGAATCAATGAATGAATGAACGAACGAACGAACTGTATTTAAAGTTTACAAATAATTCTCTCTATTCTGCCACTGAGACCTCAAACGGACAAAGCAGAAAAGAAGATGGATGAATTAAATCATGGAAATAATTCTATATTAATAAGTTGAGTGAGAAGGTCCTCGCAGCAAAAAGGTTGCAGGTTCAAATCCTGATCTGACCTGTCTGTGTTTTTCCCATGTGTGCGTGGGTTTCCTCTGGGTACTCTGGTTTGCTCCCATAGTCCAAAACATGCATATGAAGTGAATTGGGGAGACTAAATTGCGCTTAGGTGCGAATGTGAGTGTGTGTGGTTGTCTGTCTCTGTGTATTTGTCCTGCGATGGACTGTGATGAACGGTATAGAATATGGATGGAATAAGATGAAGATTGTGAAATAAAATTTAATACATTTTTCCCACAACATTGAAAAATAATACCACTTTTCTGAGGAGTTATAATTCGTACATGACAAAAAAAGTGGGGGAAAAATTGGCAAAACAATCAAATAAAATCACACAGAGAAAGTAATACAGTTACATAATCATGTTTGCCATTATAACTGAGCAATAACTACATTTACTGCACACAATAAAAGCTTTGTTTTAAATACAGTGCAGTGTCACATGAGAAGTGCAATCACCAGTTAATATATGTTGTAAAATGTATTATGTGATGAACACCCCCACCCCTTTTATTAAAAGAATAAAATCAACAATTGTTCTGTGCAGTGTTTTCTAATCAGTGGGAAGACATGTAATTTCATGCATAAATGAAATTGTTATTAGATAAATAGATGATGATTTTAAATGGGTTTTGCACCTAAGCAACAGGAGGAAAACAAAGCGCACTGTCAGCTGATGGGAATGCTACTTGAAAATGTTATGTTTCCACATGCTGAGCAAACAATTTGGTATGTATGTGTGTAATCTGTTTTCTCATTGTATATCAACATATATTATGTCACTGCATAACAGGCAATGAGTCTATTTGGTTTAGTTGCATCCAGAATTCATAAAAGGATAAAAGAGTGTAAAACTAAGCTCCAATTGCAAGAAAAAGAAAGGGTGAAGGAAGAAAAAAAATGATGTATGGCCCAACTGAAGAGATGTCAGATTTGAGAAATAAAAAAATTGAGACATCAGGGCAGCATGACAGTTTATGAAATGAAAACAGAGTAGGGAGCTGTGAAGAAGAAGAAAAAAAATAAGATGCAATACAGATGGATGGATTAAGAAATGCCAATGTCTGGACAAAGTTAGGGATGATTAAAAAGAAAAAAAAGGGACCAGATTTGATCCATTTAATGTCCTGAAAATAATCGTGATCTGCTTTCATCTGTAATTTCTAAAATCTTCTATCTTTGCCAAGCTCTCGCTAATATTCTCCATTCATCATCAATCATTTCTTAAAAGGCTTTTCTCAGCATGTCATCTTTTCACACTTTGTTTTTTCATATTTAATGAACACAGATTGTTGTTGATTTCTATTTTCTATTTTAGGTTTCAGAATATTGTCATTTGTTTTCTAAGTTTCTTGAAGCTCCTGAGGAGATGACACGGACATGACTGCAGACTCAAGAAGCATGAGTCACCTCATAAAAGTGGGCTTTAGGCAGGCTTGTACTCTCTTACAGGGAACACACAGAGCTGACAACACTGAAATAAATGAGGGTGGTGAAAGACACTCTTCAATTTCCTCACCAGTCTTTTTGTATATAAGATATATGCCAGGGGTCTTGACAAAAACTATTTCAAACAACAACTAGTATATTAAGCGTTAATAAAATACAGAAAGAACATGTATATGAATGTTCTTCATTTACTTTGTATGATTAAATCAACAATTTGATTAAAGTATTTAATAAATAAGGGATTTAAGTGTTTATTTAGTCACAATCACAGATCAGATTGTTGAAGTTGTTGGAATATTCTTTTGGGAAAATGTTTCATAAACTCATCCAGTCTTATATGATTAAAAACCAAATGGGAACTTCACATGCCATGAGAGGACATGTTATTAGAAATGAAATTTCATAAGCTACATCCTGTAAATGTGATGCATTATAGACAATATATAGTTCATCTGACGTGTTTTTCTGCCAATTTTGTGCTTTTCTGTAATAAATGTGTTTCAGAGAACGTTACATGAATCAATGAAAACCTTTTTAAGAATCCATTGTGGCTGTGTGTACTGTGATAATATAAAGACGTTTCATATGAGCTACAGAGATAACTCATTCCAATTTCTAACCTGATCAATAACATGCTTTTTTTTTAATATAAAAAACCTGCTGGATGTGCACAACACAACAAATACATTTCATATATGATCATAATGTGGAAAAGAGACTCAAAAAGAAAGACGGAAAAATGAATTACAGCAGAGGATATCAATCACCTGATATGATGAGGTTTATCTTGGAGAATGGAGTACACAGCAGACGACATGAAGTGGTTATTTCAGTGGAGAACAAAGAGCTTTAACAACATGATGACAATAACACCACCGTGATCATGTCGCTGTGAGCCTCTCAGATTGAAGTCAATATAATCAGTTGATGCTGGATGTTTTTGTCTCACACAGAATACTTTATTATATTCTCATTTTGAAGACGTTTTTACTGCTCTAATTGCGGTGGCCCAGAAGGGCCAACAACACAACACAGCAACAAAAGCCACAACACACAGCAAAAAGCCACAACATAAGAGCGCAGTGGTTGGAGAGCAAGAATGTGATTGATGTATGTGCTCTGCCATCGATGCTTTGGTTCCCTGGCAAACAAGGCCTGTTGCTCAGGATTGACAATAGACCTTTTTCACACTTTCGCGTTTTAAACCGGATGTAGTACTCGATAATTTCCGGTGGTTGTGGCTTTAGCATTAGACAGTGACGTTAATGGCTCCGCAATTGTTTTTGTTGTGTTGCTGGCCTCTTGCTCTGGTTCTCTGGTACCAATTTTGGAAAAGAGGTCTCACTCCACTCCGTTTCTCTGGTACTAAATAGAGAACAGAGGCCTCACTTCGCTCAGTTTCTCTTGTACCACATAGAGAACTACAGTGGCCCAGAAGGGCCAACACCGCAACACATCAACAAAAGCCACAACACAACAACAAAAGCCACAACACAACAACAAAAGCCACAACACGACAGCAAAAAGCCACAAAGGAAGAGAGCAGTGGTCGGAGATCAACATTTGTCTTTTGGGGACCATATTCCCTGATGGACACACCCTTTATTTCCGGGGGGCAACGTTTTCGGACGGACACAGCTTTTGTTTCTGGGGGGGGGGGACATTTTCTGAAATTACTGATAATTTATTGAGAAGTAAGTTGAATACTGCTGCATGATGATTGTGATTAATGTCGTTATGTGTTTTCAGATATCAGCAATATTGATCACAGTGTTGAAATCTTCATAACGTGCCGTTGATCCTTTGGTTTCCGCTTTGGGTCCGTCAGAAAATATTATCCCCCGCAAACAGGAGAAAATGTACTGAACTGTAAGTCAATTGATTTAACTTTAAATAATGTATTGTCACTGTTACAAAAACAGTCCATATTGAAAATCTTTTATTTTGTAATAATGATTTTAGGAATTACTCAGGAGCGATGTTCTCTCACTTTACATTATAACCTTGTTAATTCAGCTACATTACTTCATTGACCACGACGTAATAAAAGATGAATATCATACTAGTAAACAATACTTTATTTTTTTTATCAATATAGATTCCCAATTATGTCAGGTCAGCAAGGGTGTTTGAAACACATAATGACATTAATCAAAATCAAGGGCATAGGAATGATTTTACCATTGGGGGGACACATACTGTAAACCTGACAGATCTGTTAATGGAAAATAATTTTTTTGGGGGTGACAAATGTGCAAGTCTCTGATATTGGGGGGCACTCGTCCCCCGGTTCCTAAGCCTATGATGATCACAATTATCATGCTGCAGCATTTTACTAATGTTTCAATAAACTCCGTTTACAGACGGAAATTGATTTTCGGTCAGATGCGCATTTCCATTGTGGAATTTTGTTGTTTTTTTTCCCTTTTTGCTGTTGTGTTTTGGCTTTTTACT
>OMNM01021237.1:7705-18476 GCA_900302745.1 Parablennius parvicornis | reverse complement strand
GCCTATGATGATCACAATTATCATGCTGCAGCATTTTACTAATGTTTCAATAAACTCCGTTTACAGACGGAAATTGATTTTCGGTCAGATGCGCATTTCCATTGTGGAATTTTGTTGTTTTTTTTCCCTTTTTGCTGTTGTGTTGTGGCTTTTGTTGGTGTATTGTTGGCCCTTCAAGGCCACCGTATCTAATTGCTCCTGTTTACATCCCGCTTCAACAAGTGTTCAGTAGGCTTTAAGGTAAAGGATTAGATTGTGCAGTAATGCCCTCAGGGCACACCACCAAAGCCTCAGGCAATACTAAAAAGAGCCCTTATAGAACCTGAGTTGAAGGCTTCCTGCCAATGCAGCATTATTATAGCAGGCGCAGCTTCCTTTGTTATTGAGTAATCATGCTGCCTGTTAATCTGGCGAGTTTATTGATGATATCAACAACTAAGCGCAGCAGAGAACCAGCTTCGCTGCATGTTGGATGTCATTTCTTATTCTTACTTCTCTTATATCCAAACATTATAATGACTCACTCCTGATGAACGAGTCAGTTAACGTTTGCTGCTTTCAACTTTGTTGTGTGGTTGGAGCAAAATAGCTTATAAAAAACAGCTTGCTCAAACATCCAATCTTTCCAGGTAATCTAAACACGACACCAGTGAGTTCAACTATCACAAAGTTGAAAGTTGGATTTATTACTTTTTCATCCCCTGCCATTTTTTTTCTTCTCCCCTCAGTGTTCTTACTTTTCTCAATCTTGCTTTTATCTTGTGATGTTTGAGTTCATTCCACACAGAGCATCCATAAATCTTTATCTAATTGTATTCCTTGCTGTTATTTCTCCAGCGGTGTGTAGCTACTCTGCACCACAAATAAACTGTGTCAAACTGATGTTTTTTTGCTCTTTTTTATAATCTATGAAAAATCCAGAAGGCATTTGCAATTGCTTGAAAATGAGTCAAAAATATATTCTCTATATTTTTCTGCTACAGAATTTCACAGTTGTGTCACTGAAATGTGCTGTTTAAGAAACATATCTATCATTGCATAGCTTAGTATTTCTCTCATTAATAAAACTATGACCATATATTTAAAGACTAGCCACCTGATTAGATGGGCAAATATACATAAAAATGAATTGCCAACAGAAAAATGTGGCGTTAGAAAGCTATGATGGAGGTGGAGAAGTTAAAGGAACGATAAAGTTACATCAATGATAGTTACATTCCCAGACTCCCCTGTTTTAATATCAAACAAAAGAAGTTTCCTCCCAAAATGTATCCTTCAGTATTTGTATAAAACCTCAAGTAAAAGTCAAAGCAGATTTGTGTTTTTAATTATCATTTAAACAACTACAAAGAAAGCATTTTGATCTCCCACATCAGTCTTTCAGTCAAGGTTTAGTGGCATCAGAAGGAAATGACCTTGAATCTGCTTTATTGGAGAAAAGAAGCCCAATAGATTACTGGAACAGATGGGCCATGGTTTTGAGGGGAAAAAAGCGATAAGAACTTCAAATTTTAACTTGAACCTGGGAAACTTGGCACCTTCAAAGGAAAAACAATGAGTCCCACATGACACGGCAATTGCTTTTTACACAGAGGAACAGACAGAAAGCTCACCCACAATGTTATCTCCTCAGTCCACCAGCGCATCAATCAGGGCCCAGGCTGCTGGGGATCGACCTCCTCTGCTCCAGAATCAATGCCCTCTCCCATTCTCATTGGTACAGCAAAGATTGTCAGAGATATAGAGCAGAAGAGCCCCACACAACCCAACACTATATGTTCTAAATGGGGTTGGCTATTAACTCACTGACACACACTGTCTCTGGCCTTTCTTCTTTCCTCGACCCCCGTGTTATCAGTCAGTCACAAAAAAGGCCGAATAAAAATGCTGCAATGAATGTACTCCCACTCTCATAAAAAGTTCCTGAAGTATCTTGATTAAATTGAGATATAATCTAGTCCTTATCGGTTACTTATTACACAACTAAAACTATTGATCTCATCTGTAACATTTTGCACACATTGATAATTATAAACCTTTAAAAAAAAGCAATTTGTGCTCAGTTTGACGGAAATCCCAGTTTATGGGGATCAAGAGCTCAGGAAAAAAAATGGGTCAAAAATATTCCACAATTAAAGAGTGTCAATTACAATTTTTTTTTTTCAAACAACTGACATCCAAATCATTCTTGACCTGGAGATGCAGGTGTACTTTTGTGTAAATTTCCTACCTTGTAAAAAAGAAATTACACCAAAACAGTGTAAGATCTAAACAGAAAATCATTGTTATTAATGCAGGCACAACAGAAAAAAACCCAATATAGTTAAATAGATTAATGGAAGATTAATGGAAGGACAAGTGGTAGCCTAAAAAGATTTAAGTAGCAAACATTAATATATTGTAATAAAAAATCTTGTAATTAAAATAAAACTTCTCATAGCCTTAATACAAGATGCTTTAAATGTCAAGTAGCTTCTGTATTTTTTTTTTCTTTTTATCAGAAACTAAAAGCAAGTTTTAGACGTATGATCAGAGTGAAGTGGATGGTTCACATCATTGCAAAAGGTTCAGAGATTCCTGTTGGTGTGTGAGTTTGTGTGACATTCTATTTCACTGTGTAGATGTAGATCATATTGAAGGGATATAATATGCTTAACTGAGCTCCTGTTTGAATAACAAAATACATGCAGCAGGGAGTTATGGTGCTAAAATTAACATGTGAGTTAAAATATATATGAAAACACATAGTAAATGCAGTTTCTTTACAGATTGATGCGAATCCCCATTTCTAAACTACATCTCCCAGGATCCCTTTCGGTAACCTCGCGCATCTCCCTTCCGGTTTCAGTGCCGCAGCTGGAAAAATGGCAGCTGATACAGGCAGATACAGAAGTGCTGTAAGCAAAAACAAAGATCCATCTGGTCTCCTTATCTCTGTTATCAGGTATGTAACATTAAACAGGTTATTCGAGCGTCATGGCGCCGTTTAAAGTCCAGCTGGTGCTGAGATGTGCTTGTATTTGCTGTGAGAGACCGACTGACAGCTTGCTGCTATGCTAAAAGCTACAATGCAGCCACATCCTTCCTGTGTTATTGTGTGTTAGAAATAAACACATGCTTTGGATTTGTAGCTGATATTTGTGCATCAGGTGTACTGTAATGTATTCGTGTAGTGGAGTAAAATGTATATCTGTGGTCTTGTACATTGATTTACAGAGGTTCTTTGGACCTTTGTTTCCCATATAAACCCTGACAACAAATAATAAAGCGACTTTCATGCAACATAATAAATAACTGTTTTTTTTTAATGTGTTTTCTGGCATGTCTGTTGCTAAATATTGCTGGATTGCTATGCCAGTTTACATCCCATAATCCCATTTTAAGGGAAATGCCTAATATCCACACACTGCACATTTTAACTTCGTGTTCTGCTGTCATTGCCTGACTGGTCTCTGCTTTATACTGTGACATTAAGCTTTTTTACTGGCTTTGTATTGCAAGTTACTGTTAAATGTACATTTATTTAAATATGTTAGTCACAATATATTAATTTCAGTCAATATTTAAAGTTAGATTCTTGTAATTACACATGTATAGATATTAACGGAATAGAAGAATACATTTGAATAGCTTTATTGTCATTATATAGAACATATGATGAAATTACAGCTGCTCCCTTTATGCATCAATATTTAGAAAGTTGATGAATTGTGCACATAAAGTAAATGTACCGTGTGAAAAGATAGACAGTTGTACACATGACAAATTATGAACAGAATTGCGTGGATGGAGATTAGAACACTAATATCCAGGTCAGCAGTTATTTAATGATCTGATTGCTCAAGGATTAAAAACTATTCATTGATCTTTCATGCTTGCTGCCAGAAGGCATCAGTTCAAACAGGTGATGCACCGGGTGGGAGGGGTCTTTGAGGATGCCAGTGGTCCTTCTCAGGCATCTGGAGTTGGCAATCCCCTCCAGGGAGGGCAGAGGCCAGTGTGTATGACCCTCTTTAGGGTCTTTCAGTCTGCAACCGAGCTCCCATAAAACCTCCAGAATGTGTAAACCTAATGTAATCTGTGCTGCCTCGTGATAAATACGCTAAAACTTAAATTTCCCCTTCTTGATGTGATGATGATGTGCTCTTTCCAGCAGGCTGATAATGAACAGTTATGCATTGAAATAAGCAGGAATTGACTTTGCTGTCTCTATTCCAATGCAGGACTCTGTCCAGCAGTGATGATGTGCAGGACAGGGAGACGGAGAAGGGCCGACTGGAGGAGGCCTTCGAAACGTGTGACAGGGATTTAGATCAGCTGATTGTTCAGCATTATGCTGAACTTACCACCGCCATCAGGACCTACCAGAGCATCACAGAGCGTATCACCAGCTCCCGCAACAAGATCAAACAGGTAGATTTGCATGACTAGAGATGTGAAGGATGTAAGAATTTGATTGATTTGTCCAACCGTCTTTCAGCAACTGTGTCCTTTTATGATATTTATTAGATAATCTCAGTTCTCTTTTATTGTTTATGTCTCAAAGACTGACTTAAATTATGAAAGTATTGCTCATTGAAGAAGAGAATTACCAAAATCAGAAACCTGAGGCACTTGGACACCCAGTGACTCCCATTCAAAAAATATTTGAAAAAAAGAAAAATCATCTTCCTGCTCTTTCCCAGTAGCAAGTCTGTTTAAATTAGGAATACTGCACAGGTTACATGTGTGCAGCTTCTTGGTCTTAGAATGAGAAAATTCAAATTAAAACCAAGATGTTCTGATACGGTTCTGCCTGTGAATGAAAGCATATTTTTATGATAACATTTTTACAGATATTTTTGTAGTGACTGTGGTACTTAGATGTGCCAATAAACAATAACACTATATGCTCACAACTACAACTTAGATACTAAAACTACAATAAGTAATTTAGCTATAATTATTTTCAACTCTTGGCTATACTATTCAAATTACAAGACTGTCACAACCGTAATTTCAAGTGAAACTCATTATGAAAGCAAACTTTACAATGAAATATTGTCACACCACTGGTTAAGAATATTTAAGATCACCTAATTAATTTTTCACTCCATCATTTCAGCTGCTTTATCAATCTGCATGAAAACATAAACAAGATATCTGTAGCACCAGACGTGTCCTCTCACGTCCTCGTGTCCCGCAGGTGAAGGAGAACCTGTTGTCTTGCAAGATGCTGCTCCACTGTAAGCGGGACGAGTTGAGGAAGCTGTGGATCGAAGGCATCGAACACAAGCACGTCCTCCAGCTGCTGGATGAAATCGAAAGCATAAAGCAGGTGCCTCAACGGCTGGAGGCCTACATGGCCAGCAAGCACTACCTCCACGCCACGGACATGCTGGTGAGCAGAGTGATGGGTGTTACTCATTGAAGGAGGCTTTTTTTTTTTTTCACAAAATGTTGGGAAAGATAATGGGTTGTTTTGTTTTTGTCGTTATCCGGCCAACTATTGACACATCACGCAGAACCGACTCTTGAGACCTTAATATATGAGCATCAGCTTTCATGAAGCGTTACTGCTAAAGATTGATTTCCCGTTACCTCTCGTGGCTTTAAAGAGTCTCTTTCTAGCCTTGAACAGTCCACTGGCTGCTCGCAGACTGAGTGCAGCCAGGGCGCTCCAGGTGTGTGTGTGTGTGTGTGTGTGTGTGAGTGTGTGTATAGTCTTGTTCTTTTGATGTGTATTTTGCAGTTTGCACAGCAGGGGAGCTGAAGGATTGGCATTGAGGTCTAAACGGCCAGTCTCTGTGATCTCTCTCTTTTTTCTTTTCTTTTTCTTCCCTTCTTCCTCTCTGCCTTCGTCTGTCGCCCCCACACATCTGCCTCCAGACTTCGGCAATAATTAGTTTGTGAGAATGAGGTTATCTGAAGAGAAGGGGGAAAAAAAAAAAGATGAATGATGGCGTGCCTGAAGGACCGTGACAAATCCGCCATTTCTGAAACAAGTGGGACTTCATTCAGAGGTGCGGTTTGATTTTAAAGGTGTTTGGAGAGTTCAAAGTCACTTGGACGCTTCTTCCCAGACTGGAAGACTTCAATGTGGATGTTGCAGTTTCATTGACATGTAAAAATTCACTATTGAAGCCCCATTTTTAAGCATCTACATATCAAAATGTTGTCGGATGCATTTGTACCACCTTTTTACTTCAGTGACATATTTATGCACTTTTGTGAATGAATAATGTATGAAAAGTCCACTTTAAATAAGCTGCACTTGAACTAAATACGGGATGTGTGTAGCGCTGTGTAAAGCAAAAAAAAAAAAAAAAAAAAACCTTGAAAAAGCAGATTATTATGTGAAGGATTCTGACTTTACATTTATTTATTCTGGTGTGAGCTGAAATAGAAACTTGTTGAATTACAGTTTGTCGATGCTCACATTGCGGTTTTAGGAAGCTCAAGGCTGATGGTTAGTACCACCTACACCTGCCACATTATATCACTTCTTTAAAAAAAAAAAAACACTAAACTAAAAATGTCATGCAAGTCAAAGTTGAAAAGCAGAAAATGTCTCTGTGCATACAGACACATTTCTCATTATTTTGCTTTGTGCTTCGATAGGAGGAGACTAAGCTGGGATAAACTTCCTAGCTTCTCTCTCGCTTACTCTTTTTACTCGCTTTAACAATGTGTGTGTGTTTATGTGAGGCTTATCTCCAAGGGTTGACAATTAGAATTCAGACTATGCTCTCCCGTCTACTGTTGAATGGCAGCCTTATATCCCACGGGGTTGGTTAAAAACCAGACAAGCTTTGGGAGTGAAGGAAAAAAAAAGAAGAAGAAGAAGTCTCTCCTTTTCTCTTGCATGTGGTATCGCAAAATCCAGGTGCATAAATCTGATACCCCCCTTGGAGCTTCTCTTCTCTTCTCTTCTCTTCTCTTCTCTTCTCTTCTCTTCTCTTCTCTTCTCTTCTCTTCTCTTCTCTTCTCTTCTCTTCTCTTCTCTTCTCTTCTCTTCTCTTCTCTTCTCTTCTCTACATTTTTATCCTATTATCACTTCATCCACCTGTCGTGAGATCAAAAATCTTTCCATTATGTGCTTGTGCAATTGTATTTTCACATTGAGCTGTCAGAAATGGAAACAAAAAAAAAAAAAAAGAAAGTCGGCCGTCTGGTTCTATTCTTTATTTGCCAACAGATTTAGTGCTCGAAATAAAATATGATGCAATTTTCATAAAGGGTTGATGCTTTTAGCCCAAAGCAGTGCACGCATATCAAGAGTTTTCACATTGTAATTTGAGGTATACACCCATGTTACTGTAATCCAGAGTGGACATCAACATGGCCACCTCAATTCCTCCATAAATCATTAAACAGTCTGTTTTTGGTCTGCCGCTACATTCACAGTTGCTTCATCGTCTGGGACTTCGGGGCTGGCCACCTTTATTTGTCCTGAATGTTTTCCTGTTGAATAAGTATAGCAACATATTTTGGCCCGAGTTTGAATGCCAATGTTTTAATATAATCCAATTTGTTTCACTTTTTCCAAAGTCAGGCCTCTGAGAAAAGGCCTTCATGCGCAACACATAAAATCGGGAGGTTCAAAAGAATTAATCCTTTGATCAAACTCAAATCAAACTCAAAGCCTTATTTGTAGTTCCTCCCGTTGACTTTCTGTCCTGTGTTTGAAGTCTTGAAGCCCAACTCAAGTTAACCTTCTTTGGCATCACAACGATAGGATCAGGGCTTCTTTTTTTTTTTTTTTTTTTCAGACCTTTTAAAGGCCACACCAGCACCAGAAGACACTATTAAACAGTTTTCATTCTATATCGGTGTTTAAAGGCGGCTTAAAAACAACATGACAGCTGAGACCTCCCATCGTAGGGACTTCCTCTTACCACTCCATGTAAAGCTGAGTGATAATATCTCACAGAGGACACAAATGCTTACTGGACTCCACTCTGTGTAGTTTGTATCAGCGGCTTTTCCGAGTGTGAAAAGCTTCCTTGAAACCTAACGTGAGACGACGGCAGGAGCTGAGTGTGGAAGAGGACGGCATACTGTGAGGGAGCTTAGTGATAAATCCACCACGAGTACAATATCATGAGGCCCTTCCAGGGGTTTGTGAGGATGAAGGCACTGGCCTATAGTTATTTAGTGGCCAAACATGGTTGGAGATATAGTGGATAGTAGTCGGACAAACAGAGAGTCACACCTGCACAAATAACAGACACTATGGATACATCACGTTTGTTTTATTAGACATGGAAAAATGAGGCTGGGAGTAGTTTATGTTGATAGATTAATGTACAATGTCTGTTGTGATACACAACATCTGAAAATGTTTGTATTGTTCATGATCGTATTTGAAAAGGAGGCGTGTCTGCTCAGCCTCTGTTACGTTGGTGAGAGGTTTTTTTCAGCTTGCTCTCCTCAACTTCCATTTGCAGACTTTATTATAAGATATTTAATATGTTGTATCCCTTTGTGAATCTAAGCAATATTTTCTGAATTTCTGGTTTCTGGCTCACGGCTTTTGCCTTTGATGCAGATCCCGTCCAATTCTGCTATTCCCCTTTTGCTTGAACATGCGTTTTCGCATGGTAAGACTATAGAGCTGCGATATCAACATGTGCATTATATATAATTTTGAACTGTTGGAAATAATCTTTCCATACACTGTTCTGTAAAGTCAAAATGATAAATATCAATCAGTCAATTCACAAAAAAAACTGTAAGTAACTTATTAAACAATTTTTTTAAGTCCAGAGGGAAAGATCACAAATCTCAAAGCATAAACAAGTTAACGTCTTATCACAATGTAATTGCATATCACATGTTCATCCAATTGTCATGCAGCCCTACTTTATACAGGATCTTAGTAACTAAGGCCCATAATTGTGTGGCAAACTCAGGTGTACCAAATATATCAAGAAGTCAGTGTGTGCATCTATTAGGTTGATGGATGTCACCGAATCAAAACCTTGTTAGACACAGTGAGTCCGTCAAATAACAAATCAGGACAAACAAAAATAGAGTGGACTGAGTGCTAAACCTGCTGGATGTGTGTGTGGAAATGGAACAGATGCTAGCACAAGTCCACACAGCAGTTAGAAACAGCGGAACCTCCTGGTTTTCTGTATAAAGACAGTCCTGCGCAGAAAACACAAAGTCAAAGTTTCTAGTTGAGAAAACTGGGTTTTGATTTTTAGCAGAGGTTTAAAGTAGATCCTGGTTATGGAGGCATTGTCAGTAAAAATTCTAGAATCATCTGCTGATTTTGATAAATACTAAGAGATGAGGTGCATGGCATTGGTATCCAGTGATAAGCAGGTGATGAGCGTTGACTTCTGGATTGCTTCCACAAGGAAGACTGAATCTTTTTTTATGATCTATCTTAACTTTAAAAAAAACACTCATGCCATCTGAGCAGGTAGATTGCCCTCCACTTGCACTGTTGATGGTTCGATTCCTCATCTTACCTTGTCAATGTGGCAAAGTGTCCCTGGGCACCTTGCATGGCAGCTCTTCCTGTTGATGTGTGTGAGCGTGTGAATGATTTACTGAAGGAACGGGTGAATGCGGCCGATGTAAAGTGTGACAGGACTGGTCAACGAGTGAAAGGTGCTTAATAAATAAAGACCATTGATTCGTTACCGGGCAGCCATGGCTCAACTGGTTGAGGTTGGGAAAAGCGGGAAAGTGGAAAAGTGCCGTATAAGTGAACTCCACTTACCATTTAACTACTGTATAGCCCTAATTCCCGTCTTCCTCTTGCCCTCCTCCAGATGTAGCAATCATCTACCCCCAGGACCCCGTGCTCCGCATCGGGTCCAACCTGACGGCCAGCTGCTGGATCCACCCCGAGCTCGGCATCCATGCCAGCTCTCTGTTCTGGACGCTGAATGGGCAACAGCTGCCCAGCTCCATCTACAGAGTGCTGAGCCCGACCAACCTCAGCGTGACGCTGGCCGGACTCAACGCCTCCAGGCAAACATCCGGCGACAACCTCGTCTGTCACAACCACAAAGGGCACATATTGGCCGGCTCTTGTATTTACGTGGGGAGTAAGTGCATTCCTATAAATCAATGGGATTTCTGAAACAGTGAGGATGCGTCAAAGTGAAGCATCAACACATTAAATAAGAAGTACAGGGGAGGGCTGGGAGGAGTATTTCACCAGAGAGAGAAGTGGAATGAAAAGGAAATGGGAATTGAAGGAAAAACAAGGAAGTAGTGGGCAGATATTTAAGTGTCCCTGCACAGTTGTGCCTGTACTTTACGTTTAAGACCCAGCAAGAGGCCTCGATGTGTGTGTCACTGTGAGAAGCTTTAACCACCTGTGTGGTCCATTACTCGCACTATCACTCATAGGGTGTGGGCCTGACATTTAACACATATGCTTATACTGCTGTACCTCCTAGGACCTGTATTTAATTTGAAAAAACACAACAAAAACAAAAACTCCTCGATATAATTTGTTTTGAATGTTGCTCCGTGTTGCTTTACAGTGGCTCCAATAGGGGATTTTATTTTTCTTTCAAAGGGGAATTCTTACCTTCAGGAAATTAGAAGAAAAAAAATGAATACAAAACCGGCAGGAAATTAATTGAGTTCAGTTTGAGGCAGTGAGAGGTGGCAAAATTAAAAAAAAAGAATTAAAGAAAACACTTTTGAAAAAGCAAAGAGATGTAACCACAACACAACGCACGCCTGCGCACACACACACACACACACACACGCGATCTTAATTCGTGTGTGTGACACTGGTTTTGAGCACCGTGTGTTCTGA
>OMNM01021233.1:1877-13286 GCA_900302745.1 Parablennius parvicornis | reverse complement strand
AGAAAACTGTGGCAAGGAATCTAAGCTGAAGAGCAGCTCAACAGTCAAGTGTAAAAATAGAATTATAGAAATGATCTCAAGTGAATACGTAAAACTTTTGTTACATTTTGGGCGTCTGTTCACACAACAATGGTGCTCAGGGTCACTGAAAACGAAACTTTTTACAAGCAGCTTCCACGGTGGAACATTTGGAAAACGCTTCAGACTCTGTCGCTGTGGAAACGGGCAGAAATTTGACTTTCTGGGAATGCTCGGGCTCCGTCCTAAGAAGTCAGTGGAAAGACTGTTACTGCACACCACTGCTGTTAGTAACTAGTAGTTCTGCACATGCTCAGTAGAGGTAATCAGAACACCGTTTTCTCTGTGGTGTCACGACCCACAGTCCATATTCTCCTGGACTTGATAGTTATATTTTGACAGTCACTGTAATAACAATCCAACTTTGTCGTCCGTCCACTGGAATGTCTGTGTACTTCGTAGGGATATTGGATATGTGCTGATTGCCGAAATGCTGATATTTTAAAAAAACAAGTAATTGCCGACTGCCAATTCCAATACCAACTCGGAGTTGATGGATACGCTGGTGAGTCAACATCATGTCCATGTGAAACGGGCCGCAATGCATGCTGGGTGCAGCGTGTCGCATTTCCAGCTGCGCTGCCCTCATCTCATTTGCATAAAGTTGTATCCTGCCAACTTAATGTAAATGAGGTGCCGGGGGTTGAAGCCTGATGTCTAAACTCGCTGTCGTGGAACTGAAATTAAGATGGATTCAGCGGCTGCTCAGCTTATTTCTCACCTCGAATGTTTTCAGATATACTTTTTGAAGGGAAAATCCAAAACCGAAATTTTTTTCACTTGAAACTTTGTCGTGCAGACGGGTCCCGAGGCAGATTAGAACACATTTCCAAACTACAGGCAATTTAAAGTCACCGATCAGCCTCAGACGCGTGTTTTTGGAAAACCTCTGGATACAAAACTCAAGAACATGTAAACTCCAGAGGCGACTTTGACTTCACTGTTAATTTGCTGACTGCTACACATTTTGAACGTGCCCATAAAGCTCGGCGCCGTTCATTTCGGCTTCAGAGTTATGGAACCTGCGACCGACTGAATTTTTCAGATGCAACTTTTTTTTTTAAACGTCCTTCGGTTGAAGCGATGAGCTTGAGCGGAGAAGCTAAAAACTCTGTAGATCATTACAGAACACAGTCAGTGAAGGAGGAAAGAAGTTGTTTGGCAAAACAATATTAATGTGACTTTTATAGCGTCTTATAGCACATAAAGGAATAAATATGCAAAGAAAAATTCAAGTAAATGCCACATCTACTGCCTTTTTAATGTTATGCTAATTTCCTGTAAATGTTCAAGCCTGTTTTTCATGCTACTTATAAGCAATAAGCGCCTGCCGTTCCACTCATTTGATTTCTGCTGCTTTTGACAAAACGTGCACTGCGCAGCATTTATCTACCCCTGAGAAATACTTTCCCTCACAGAGCAGGTGTGCAGTGCAACCCTGCCTGTGTTTGCATTATTTCACAGACACTGCGAAATTGTGTGCATACGTTCGTATCAGATTGATGATGCCCGGTTCTCAATTACAACTCAAAACGCTTACGGTTTCAAAGCGAGGAAAAAATCAGTTTCACAGCTCGGCTGCTACGTGACCTTTTGGAGGCTTTCAATGAATAGTCGCTTTGTGGAATTCAACAGACTCTGTTTAAATGTTTCGATCGCTGTCTAGGAGGTTATTACTTCATGTTGTAACCTGTTGAACACGTGTTTGGTGTGTGAGGATTAAATGAGTATTACTCAACTCATCAGCTGTTTCGTACACTTTAATAGTCGTTTTACAATCTCCATAAAATATTCCGCTAATCGAATTGTTTTCTTTTTATTTCATTCATTTACTCGGAACGCGTGAATACTAATAAGATTAAATTCCACAAAAGGAACCTAAAGGTGGCAGGTTCGAATCCCATTCTTCACCTGTCCAAGAAAACCGGCGGTATCCGTTGCTCGGAGGCCTCCTGATACTCGTAGCGAGTCGCTCCGTCCGGCTCCTGAATCCTCTGGTCGCAGTCTGCAGCTCGTGGCTGCTCCGCGGGGCCGATCAGAGGCTGCCGTCTGCTGACCTCAGCTCGCTGGGAGGAGGAACCAGGAAAGTTCCCGGTACCAGAGACAAACGTGTGCACTGACTGGGTGAATGTTAACAGTGTAAAGTGCGTTGAGGACTCCGCAAGTAAAATCCATCTGCACATATTTCCTAAGTTTTCCACAGTTACACACTGAAGACAGCAGCTTGTTGTTGACATCAGCTGGTGGGTCTCTGATCCTGTTTTGTCGTCCCGAGGTGGCACGCTGGCTTGTTGTTGTTGTTGTTGTTTGCCTAACTCCTGTTGTTGCGGACTGGCTCGCTCTCGGGCAGCAGCGGAGCATCAGAACGACACGCCGACGGCGTGGAGTTAATCATGTGGCCTCTTGGTGGAAAAAGCAGAATACCGTTCTGCTTCTTTCGCTTTGCTTCCCGTACGTCTAACTCAAGAAGGTGTGTGTTGCGCTCGTGGCAAGTTCGGCTGCAGTGTTTCCACAACTCAGACTGAATACTGAGACCCACCGACCCCGGGGCGTCACTGTCCCAGTGCTCATAAGCACTCCCACCTCACGGTTCCCAGATGGAAAAACCCAACAGTGTGTATATGTGTGAAAAAGTAATTCCACTGTGAGAAGGGACTGTTACTTTCTCACACAGTGTTTTAGCTGTTTTGGGCCATGTTGACATGCACTTTGTTTTGAAAAGCACGTATCCCTTCATGGAAATTGCAGAAACGCCGAAAACGATGTAGCTTTCATGTCGTGCCATTAATGGGTGCTGTTATTTGTTGTTGTTTTTTTTTTTTTGGGGGGGGTAATGAAACCACACATACATGTGCACAGAAAACAATGAGCTCTAAACAATAACAATGGGAGAACACGGACATTGTAGTGGACAGACCACCATGGTGGATTTCTATTAGGGTGACTGTCAAAATAAAACTACAGGGGAATATGGACTGGGGGTCATGACACTCTGGAGGCCATTCATCTACCTGCACATGTGTGTATTAACTATTTACCTCGGCCATGATGCGTCGTAGCGGTGTTTCAGAAAAGTTTCTCCTACTCCACGGAGTCGGAGTATTTTCAAAAAGTTGCAGTTTCAGTGACTCGGTGTACAAACTTGTTACAGTGAAGGTTGATTCTGCCGACGATTCATCTCCAGATTTATTAAAACACATTTTGATGAGCTAATCTGACAAATACACAAAACTACACGCCAGATGTTTTTTTTTTTTTTTTTTAGACCTTTTTGTCCACATTGTGCAGCAAAGCCTCGCCGTTGCTCTTCAACGAGCCGGAGCATCGGGGTTTGTAGGAGAGTGTGTCGGCTATCGACAAGCTAATCTGCATTTTTCCATGCCTGCTCTGTTTGACCTTTACAGGTATCGATTTTTGCGGGAGAGGATTAGTGAAGCACAGTAGCTCAGTGTTGAGCAGAAGCCTTCTGGTTCAGATTATATCACGCCAGATGGACACAAATGAAAAGGGGATGATCTTTATGTTCTGCCTTCTTAAATTTGAGAGACAAAGCTCTGAATTGACGCTAGTCTTCTGTGCAGCCCGGCTCCGACCTGCCACCAGTTTAACGTGTTTGTCAGACAAAGACAGAAACTAATTTAAGTGATCGCTTCTAAATTGCTTTCCATGCCTCGTCAGCTGAAGACGGTGACGTCCGCCAATAGTTGCAGCAGGTCTGCCGCCGAGTTTACGGACGCTCCCGTCCGCTTCCGGAGGACTGATGTCCGGGGCTGCACCCGTCTGTCATCTTATGTCACTTTTACACGCTTCCAAGTTAATGGGAGGGAAATATTTAATATTTCTTGGGCCCGAGAGAGAATAATCGTCGGCGCTGACGTGAAATGAGACTTGAATCCTCACCGAGGCTGCCGACGATCGGAGAAACCGCAACGTGTTTTCTCCCTCTGAGCTTGGAGTGCGATCAGGTGCAAATCAACAGCAAAGCTGCTCTGCCTCATTGCGAGTCTTCCCCGTTAAATCACAATGAAAAAGAGGAAAACACACACAAGCTCCGAGGAATCTGTCTGCGTATGATAAACAGTGGGGAAAAGGTAATAAAACAAACAAAAAAAAATACTTCCAAATATGTTGGCACGATGAAAAGTGGCCCAAAAGCCTTTTGGTGTGAGCGAGAAAATGGCACCACTGAGATGCTGAGCTCTTTTTATTTAGTTCGCTCTAATGCAGTGTCGTTTACTCTGTTTAATTATGAGCCAGTCTCACCGGGAAACGGTGGAGCGCAGGAGGAGGAGAAGGAGGGGTTATTAATAGAAATAGTCCTGAGAGATCAGTTGTTAGTCTGCCCTTTAAAAACAAAAACTAAAAAAAGGAATGAGAGGTGTGGGTGAAACAGAGGGATGATTAACACCCCCCCCCCAAAAAAAAAAATCTTTGTCATGGGAGGCGATGTGCCTGAAATGTACGTCGAATTAAAAAAGCGTGAGGTGCACATTTTCAGCCACACTTAAAGATTGGATTTGTTCACAGTTTCGGGCCATGACTCAGCTCATAATCCCAGGCAGGAATTTTTATATCAGCAACACACACACACACACACACACACACATTCAGCGGCACCAGCCACGCATTCAAAACAAGGCGGATCCTCACTGTAGTGGCGTGTGCGGATTGTTTTCTGGTCGCGGTGCAGCGGAGAAACGTGGGGAGTTTAGTGCGCCGTGAACATTAAGGGAGAAAATTATTATTATTATTTTAGCTCTGCAGTTTATGGTTTGCAATGTTTATTTATTTATTTTTTTATTTAAAGTTTAATGAAGAAAATAATTGCCCATGCATAATACATGAGCTATTACTTCGGCAAACACTGTCCGATGCCATAAGACTTGCACTTTAAACTGGAACCTGCTGCGTTGCGTTGCCATGTTGGAGGCGTTCCCGTTCTCTCGCCAAGAATCGGCTTTGGTGTTCATAATTTTTCTCGAGTGTTCTCTGCGTGTCAGATATGTCGAGGAAATCGTGTTTCCTGCCACCGAAGTTGACGGTGTTGACGTCTAAATGGTAACTCCACGCTCCACTCTCATAGTGGCTGTTCAGGCAATAATCTGCTCGGAGCCACTAAAAACACAACACTTCAAAGGAGATCAGCGTCTGTTGCCATGGAGACGCTCCCTGCTCAGTGTTTCACACAGGGATGTAGCTCCCCGACAGGCTAATTAGCATTGATGCGAGCTAATGGCTATCATGCTAGTGATGCCAACGCGGTTCCACAAACAAATGTGGCGATGGCGAAGGTCTGCGCTCTACCGAGTGTAGCTCTAGCTCACCATTCATCAGGATGGTAGGTGGCCAGCAGAGTCGGTGTTATTCCTCATTAAAGCTCCAGTTATTCCGTCCATGTTATCACTCAGCTTCCAAAAGCATTAGAGAATCATCACTGTAATTACGTTTCACGGCTTTGATCGATATGTTCTGGACGTTTGAAAATGATTGTTTTGGTCCCGTGTGTGTGCGTGTGTGTGTGTGTGTGTCTGTGGAAGCAGTGCAAACGCAGTGAAAAAGCCGTTTTCATCAAGTCCAACTTTCATGAGAAATCTTCTGGCAATCTACTGATGGAAGGGAGAACAAAAGCGTTGCGAGGTCTGGGGAACTGAGTGAGATATAATATTAGAAGCTGTCAAAAGGGGAAAATCAGCGCGGTGAAAAGTCCTGGGGCTCGGCGTGAAGGCGCCGCGCTCCAGTCGCCCACAGAATCATAATATATTCACGCTTTACATTTGTTTCTGACAGAACGACGTTTCCTCAACGTACTCCCTGTTTTGTTTCCCTGGTAAATTTAACCGCGGCTTCCACGGCACGTCAGGCGACCGTGAGCAGATCTGAGCGTCACCGTCGGCACGTTAACGAGGCCGTCGGCAGGTGACATCATCGGTGCTGCAGAACTACAACGGAGGTGAAATAAATGGCGTGATCTGACTGGAAGGGGCTTTCTAATAATGGGACGCAGCGTAAAGCCGACGGGCTTGTTCTCTTTGAACTCGCAGGGTTTTGTTCTGTGTTTTTTTTTTTTTTTTGTGGGAGTTTGAGAAATGACTGCGTGGCCTAGTTTGGCGACAGCGGTTGTCTCTCTGCTGATTCCTGTTCAGCACTTCCTCCTGCACACTGCCAACTGCGTTCTCGCTTCCGCAGAGGGTTTAAAACAGCCTACAGGGAATCCATCCAGTCGTCATCGAAGGTGTCGAATCGGATATTAGAGCAACGACGGCGGCGTGGTTGCAGTTAATTCACATCACGCCGTCGATGGGGAGGAATGAAGTCGGTTCCTGTCGTGGGGACAAATTGAACCCCTGCTGTGATTGATACTCTGATGGCGACTGCGGTGGTTGGAATGAGCGTGGCGGGGTGAGGTTCATTTCCAAGCGCTGGATAGGATCGGCAGGCATTACTGTGACAAATGCAAAAGGACAGGAGAAATGATTTGAAATGAGAGGTGTTGGGCCAATACGTTCAGCCCGTCCCGGTGCTCCTCGTGCAGGTTGTACTGATGGATGGATCTATTCCAGGCGGTGCTCAGCGGGACGCTGCTACACCCAGCCGCCTCCATTACTCCACCACCATTTCTCATTTCATGTACACAGGCCTCTTATAAAGCCATGCTTCGGAGTGAAAAGTCATTTAGTCCTGGGTGCTCTCTGCAAATCCTGCTGCTTTTTAAGAACATTTGAACACAGCGCAAATCCTGTAAGGTGTTTTTCTCTGTTTACTCCAGACGCTCTGTGATGCTCGGCTCCCCAACCCGGGAGGAGTGAGGCGAAGACGAGATAAAAACCAGGCAGCAGAGCTTAACCCTCCCACTTCTTTTTAAGAGACACAAGTTCAGCAAGCTAAGAATATACAAACCCTGAGCTACAGCGCCAAAACGAAGGTGGCATTCAGGAGATAACCCGTCAATTCTTAAGTGTTTTAACTTCAATGGTTGTCGTGAGTCCTCGTCGTCTGCCACTTCAACAGTGAGTAAATAATCCCGCACTCACGATTAAGTGGGAGGACGATATGGCTCACAGCCACCAAATAATGATATTTAAATGAATTACTGATATTTCTATGATATATTCAAACGCTGTGTTCCGTGGAAACTATCTGGACTTGAATTTTAGGCCCCAGTTTATCTGAACGGTGCAGCAGCAGGTTTAATACGGTTCGGTCCGAACTTAGTTTGTTCTCCCTTCGTATTTTCTACATGCCCTTGTTATCCATCCATCCAATCTTAAATGTAAAACTAGAGCTACACTCGGTAGAGCGCAGACCTTCGCCAACGCCACATTTGTTTGTGGAACCGAGTTAGCTTCGCTCGGCATGATAGCCGTCAGCTCATGTTGATGCTAACTAGCCTGTCAGGTAGCAACATCACTGAGTGAAACACTGAACAGGGAGCGTCTCCATGGCAACAGACACTGATCTCCGTCGATCTCCTCCATGAGGTGCCTCTCTCATCCACTTTGAATGGGACATTTTTTTTTTAAACCTGAACATTTAGCTTATTGTTTGGGAACGTAAGCACGGAGGAAGAATGAATATTGCTAATTCTTGTTAGAATGAAAACCATTTTAAATGTCTTTCAAGAATATTATTTTAATAAAACCTAGTTGGATAAATTGCTGCCCTAACAATATTGCGATAATCAGATTAGTGGAAAAAAATAGTATGAAGTCAGGTGGGCAGAAAATTGAGTAAAAGGACAATTTATCAAGGCTGTCTGACATGGTGAAGCACAGCCTTGACATATTGTTTGCAAACAGAGTATGAATTAGGCTTATTTATTAAGTACTTGATCTGTTGGCTAAAGGTCAACACTCATACTTGTTCTCCTTGTTATCAAAAAGTTGTCTCGGTGCCCCCCACCCAACAAACCTAAAGTTTGATAAATTAATAATTAAATGTCGATCTTGTGTTTTCGAGGTCATTTCAGTGCAGATGACGAATCCCATTCTGCATTTCGCTGCTCCGCTTTGAGCAGCATTTGCTAAACTTTCTTTGGCTCTCTGCTGGAAGCATCAAATCCTCCGAGGTCTTTCTGAGTAAACACACTGTAATCCTCCACAAAACTCTGCGTGAGCCTGTTGTTTTGATGTGAGCGGGCGATGATTCATGAGATAATACCTGTTTTAGTGTGCGCCGCGCTGCTTTTCCAAGCTTTGTTGTAGACTGGAGGGTTGTACGACGGCAGCCATGAGCGAATGTGGAGCCCTCGGGGGGTACTGGTGAGCACACAACCCCCTCTGACTAAATGGTCCGAGGACGGCTCAGGAAGACGGCTCAGCTCGGATCCCGAGTGTCTTGGAGCTCACCTGACCTCTGTCACAACGGCTTTTTGTCTGGCTTTCTATAATTAGAGGACTCGCTCAGCTGAGTGCAAGTCACAAAACACTCAGGGGCTGTGTTTGGAGTTGAAAGGCTCCAGAAATGACCGGGGAGGTAACGAGGTCCGTCTGAGTTGTGTAACAGGCGTCAACACGAGGCAGCTAGAGTGCTGGGATGACGGGCGGAGACGGGGGAGTAATGCTTCTGGATGCTCCTTTTAGGCGACGGACAAGAAAGTCATGGGAGTTGACCAAACAGGGAAAGTTTATCTCCTTGTTTTCAGGGGTTGGAGATACATGGGGTACTACAGAAGCTTTTGATCACGACAAACAAACACATTATTGCCACAATCATTTAAAATATGGAGAAATATCCATTTTACTTGATCCTAGGGATGCACCAACACCACTTTTTTTAAAAGAGTCCAAGTGCCAGTATCGTCCTTAAGTCTAATTCATGCATAACATTGTTGGTGTGTGAACCTCAAAAATCTTTAGCATGTAGCGTGTAGCACAGCTTGGATCCACTGTACAGTGAAACTACTGAGGGATATCATTTTAACTCTGCCGGTGATGAAGTTACTGATGTACGAAATATGATTCTTCTCCTCTTCATATTTTGTCAGAAAGTCATTTAGTCTGTCTTTGTCGTATTCATTCATTTTAAAAGACATCATTCGTGTTCTCTTTGTACTCATCGGGGGGGATCTGGGATTGGTTTCAGCATCAGTGCGTCCCTATGACATATGGTGTAATATCCATTGAAGACTTGAACGTCATCCAGAGTCGTCGTGTGATTGCATCAAGAAAAGACTCAAAGACGAACTGTGACAAGTTTTAGAAGAAACCTGCAGCCAACTACCTGCCGAGCACCGAGAGGAAATAAACCTAGAAGCATTAACCCCTCAAGACCTGGACGTGCATGCATACACTGATTTTTAGAAGTTCATATTTTCAGGGTTGATAAGTTTCACATCAATTTCGGCAACTGGCACACTCAGTTTTGTGAGAATCTGAGGAGTCCTTCAAAAGAGGCCCAAAGATAAACCCCCAACAGAGTCGCTGTAGGAGTACATGAATGAAATGGAAGATAGAGGAAAAAAAATAAACCTGTATGAAGTGGAGAAAGAATCTGAGAGTGCAGCCGCCTGCTGAGCACCTGAAGAAAGTCTAGTTCAACCTTGTGCGACTTCGAGCTGCACGCAGGCGTTTTGTTCAAGTCCCTAATGATCCCCGTCACATCTGAATGATTCAAGGTTGGATCCTAAAAAGGTCCTAAAAAACGCTATCAACTGTGCGATTTCTGTCCGTCCCAGACAAAAGATAACGATGTCTTTGCTCTAAATTGGTGGTTCTACAACGACCGTCGTCATGGTGACCAAAGATGACCTGCGATACAATCCTGACACTGTCAGAAATTAGTGGGGAAGGTGACCGACGACCAATAGAAACGCAGAGTTAAACCCAAATGGCTACTTTGTAGCTCCGATGGAAAAAACACTAGAAACATCAGCCACTTAAACAGAGTACGGTTTTTTTTAACAATGATGAGGCTGATAAAGGTCACTTTTACGTGTAGAACAGACGAGTAGATATGTAATTTAAAGGTTTTATTTTTTTTTTTTTCTTTAATGCCCAACCTGGAGATGTTTAATGAGAGAATGCGATGGAGTCTGTGGAGCAGACGGCAGCAGGTCGTGGCTCATAGTTCTCACCCATCACATCACAGCTTCTAATTTGTTGTTCGGTTTTGGCAGCAAAAAGCACCGTCAGCCAGTTTTCTGGATCAAAGAGGACCGATCCATTCCCGACTTTGCCAAGTGCTGTCAGGTCTCGGAACATAACCAAGAAAAGTCGTTTAAACTCTGCTCGGAGAACACGACATTACAGCGGGAGGTGGGGAGAGGGGTAGTCTCTCCTTGATGGTGTTTGATCCGCTCTAATGAACGCCGCCTGTTATCGCCGAAGACGATGTGCTATTAGGAGCTGCCATTAAAACAGACCCTCAGATGAACTTTTCACTGCTTTTTGCTCAGTTCATTGCTTCATTTATTCCCCCGCTGTCTTTGTAGTTGTTCATAAATGGACCTTTATGTTGATATTAAGTCTCTCAGCCATCACAACAAATATGTACTTTAAGTCACTCGGGCGTCTCTCTACAGGAGATTTAAATCAGTCGGTTTGGAGAGGAAAACGGTTGTAATTATGTAAAGACGACCTCCATGTACCCGCCCACAATCTGAATGGGGCTTTATTTGATATGTTCAGTGGGGTTGACCAGCAGGGCGACTCATTTTTAAAGCCACATTAAGTGAAGAAATGAGAGAAACTGGACCGTTTCTAATACATCTCATACTATTGGGTTTCCTGCACATTGCTGTCGTGGTTAGAACCGCCTCCTCACAGCCTATTGTAACTGGTTTGATTTCTAGTGTTTCCTGTGCGGAGTCTATGTGTTCTACTCATCCCCCAGTCTGAAGCCATGCGTGTTACAGGATCTTCTGTCTCTACATTTGTGAATGGATGAAAAGTCGGTAGACCAACCAGTCATTTCACAACGAGCTGAATTCATTTCGGCCCCGATTGCATCGTTTTTGGCTTTTTCATTTCGGAAAGCTTTTGTTTTTACACGGCAACACTGTTGTTCGTTTACCCCGACACAGCAGAAAATAATGTAGTGAGCATTCCAGACCAACAGTTGGCGCTGTTGTTTTTTTTTTTTTTTTTTAAATGAAACCACAGGCACATGTGGGCAGAGAACAATAAGCAATGGGAGCACATGGACATTCATGTGGTCCATGGGCAGATCTACCAATAAAAAAAAGACCTATAACACCTTGGTAGCAACAAATTATAAGAAAAGTTTTGGTCAATTTGACATTTAGGAGCGTGAATCTCCAAGAAGCGGATTTGTTTTAAAATCCAGAATAGTCTAGACTTCTGCCATATGCTGCCACCCCTCAAAAATTCTTGC
>OMNM01021227.1:11347-24485 GCA_900302745.1 Parablennius parvicornis | reverse complement strand
TGATCACATGTTCAGAGTCACTAGAAGCTGCTGAGAGGAAATTATTGATCAGAAGTCAAACAAACTACGAATGAATCAGGTTTTGGTCGAGTTCAATCCACCAGATCTAATCACATTAAAAAAAAAAAAAAAAGAGGGGGGGTGGTGGGGACATGTCTTCAGCTTGGTTCGGAGTGTGTTTGTGACATAACTAAAATAATTCTCATAATTCTCTGAACAAATGTCACACGTGAAATCCTTTTCTGGCTATTTAAAAACTACTAGTGTGAATTCGTTTGTTCACAACCCCCCAAAAACACTGAAATAAAATGAAAACAAATATATATTAGATATCATGAGCTTTTTTCTTAAGACGAGTTATTCACAGAATTTACAGAAAACTGTACAGTCACAGAAACGGAGGAATCGGTGACATTATTGCTCTCAGACGTCGTTTCGAAGCAGCTTCACTTCGGTCCACGGTCCGTGTGACTCTCCGTCGTCTCTGCTTTCCTTCACGGCACCCAAAACATTGTCAATCTGTCATTTATGGTGCTTTCACGCAGCTGGGAACTGGGAAAGTTACCAGTTGGGAATGTCCTATATTCCCAGTGAAGAGCGGTCACATTCCCCCCCCCCTCACAATAAATGCTGCATACAAAGTCAATACGATCTTCTACACATATTCACTCATGAAATTCCATTATTTTCATTTCATACTTTAAATACTTTTAATTTAAAGCACCACAGGATTGTCTCGTCACCGCAGCAACACTTTGAAAACTAGAAACTGCACAAAACTGAAAAGATTTAACACTACAAACACCATGACACTCCCCAAACTCATACCCAGACTTCACCTGACACCCCACCAGGGGGGGCTAGAGAAAAACAACTGAGAGCGTCGTAAGAAAAACGCATTCTGATGTATTCACACAAAATCTTCTTAAATTTGTCCCTTTGAAAGTCGGAAATTTTGACTTCTGAGTTTATTTGATCAGTAACTTCATATGTTCTAAATTGTCAGAAACTGCATGCAGGTAGAAAAACCCCTTTTTCCAAGTCGGGAAATTCAGCTCTGAAAGCATTGATTTATTTTTCCCTACTTGGAAGTCAAAACTTTCCCACATTTCACCAAATAATCACCTGCCTGATCGTTGTAATATATTCTAAAATGCCACTGAAACTGCACACAGATGACTGAGAAACGTTTGCATATCGCAAATAGGAAATTCCGAGTCTGAAAGCATTTCAAGTTATTGTTGAACTAGAAGTTTTCCCACTTCCCAGTCACTCCCGATTGCAACATGAATGACTTCCAACTTTCCAAGTAGGAAATTTGTAAGTTTTGATTGCATTGTAATTGAACTTTATTTATAAAGTCACCATTAATGACCCGTCTGATATTTGTAATAAGTTTGAAAACATGTCAGATGTATTCCACTCTAAAAGTGGAAGTTTTCCCACTTCCCAGTTACTCGTGACCAAACCATAGAGACTGTGATCTGTTCTAGAATCTAAAACTGCACTCAGACTGCATATGAGATGGAATAAAACCCTGCATGGAATTTGTAAAGTACAGAACAATTTCAAATCAAAAAGTCTTCTAACATCTACTGTTCTTCTCCAGCACGTTTAGCGATTACAAGCAGACGGACTTGATTTTGACACGAGGAAGGCAGCGCTTCAAAGAAAACAAAAGAAAGGCAAAGCTGAAAGAGCTGCAGAGGAGATGGAAGCTGGTTTGTGGATTCTGGAAACACTCGTTTACGGCCGAAGCGTCATCGGGAGGTTCGCGGCTTCTCCGTCAACCTTCGATCAAAACACTTCGGTTGAGCACAAACACGGGTTGCTACGGTAACCATGAGGCCGGACGGGCACGCAAAAATTAAGGGTGAGCGTCCGCAGCAAGGACGCTGGCGACGAAGGAGAAGAGACGAAGGTGTGGTGAGCCAACCGGCGTCTTTCAATGTTGAGCTATAAACTAAGAAGAGACCAGGTTAGTGACGTCTAATAGTGTTTGAATGAACTTAAACAGGCTGTGCAAACATTTCAGGCTCGACCTGAACTGTTCTACATAAAACTTCTGCCTGTTTTATCGAACGTCGGCTGAAGTTTTGAAGTTATTTGAAGGAGGAAACAGACCGGTCGACGACAATTCGAGCTGTTTTAAAAAGCTGTTTTAGCCCTTTAAGAGGAATTGTGATAAATAATCTGATGTGTCGACAACGTAAGAATCACACTGAAAAGATTTGCATATAATTTTGTGACGGTTTCAAGGAGCCACGACGTTTTTAGGCAACGTCTAAACGTGCAGTGAATAGTTCTGCTTATGCGTGAGACAATAACAACATTTTCCTATAGCGTGTCATAAAACTACCAAGTTTATATTCTCCTGGAATTGGTAGTTTAATAGTTGACAGTCACCGTGATAACGACCCAACTTTGTCTGACAAGACGAATGCCTGAGTTAATGTTTGTAGCGTTTTGTTGTCTGTATGGTTTCATGACAAAAACAATCAACAGTCACAAGCAGTGGCTCAACATGGAAACTGCTGTTTACAGCTTTTCTGCTTAAAACTTCTCAGAAACGTTTTCACGTTTTCACTTGAAACGCTGTCGTGTGAACGGCGGCCCGAGTTTACCTTGAAAGTTTTGATTTGATTTACTGCTCGGAGAATAATCCCTCTGCCTACTGATTGCTCTGCTGTTTATTCACTAGTTGTGATAGAAATCAACCATTAACTTCTTCTCTCTCCGAGTGTCCTCACCTCCGAACAGTTCATCAGCTCTGCCTCAAAGTTTTGCACAGCACTGAAAACTGGTGTTGAAAGTAAAGGACCGTTTGTTCCCTCAAACAAAGCATGGAGGATGAAGTGGAGGTGGGGGGGGGGTGTCAAAATGGCACGTGGTCCACAGATCTTCTACCAGTGTCTGGAGTCCACCAGCTCCGGGCGCAGGCTGAGCTTTTTCAGACTCTCGTAGCCGACCACCATGACGATGGCGGTGGGCGTGGAGGAAATGATGCGAGCAGACAGTCCTTTGGTCAAACCCCAGACGCCCTCCTCTCTGACGAGCTGCCTGAAGGTCTCGATGACGGAGCTCCTCCCTTCAACCTGCACGACGCAGACACACGGTGACACAGCTGGAGGGACGTACGCTACAAACCGCAGGTCACGTTTTCTGTCGTTTGTCATCGATTGGCACAATCAGTCTATTTGAACATCGTCATAAAGGTCACACATCAAAACATCTCCCGAAGAAACGCCTTTCAGTAGAAGCAGCTTATTGGCTCTTACTTTTGTGAAATCACGATAAATAAGAAACAAGTAGAAGGTAAAACTATGTTGTTTTGCTCAAATAAACGACATTCTTTCTAAATGTCGATAATATTGAATATATGAAGCAGTAATGCAGAATAACAGTTGCAGACTGTGTATTGACCGACCAATTTTAAATAGCCTTTAACTATCAGGGCAGGAATGAGTTCTTTTTTTTAGCCTTGGAATTTATTTGAAAGTGGTTTCCGAACTTTCTGAAAATTGATATATAAATAAAGTTAGAACAATTAATCTTATCATAATAAAAATAACTATTACCATCAATCCATTTATACATAATGTGACCAAGGTTGTAAAATCAGCAGAAATAAACTACTATTGAGAATCTCAACAAGGACTTATGGGAAGTATGTTCACGAATTCAATGAAAAGAACATATTCCATGTCTCTTTATTTAATCAACAGCTTGATACCTTCAAATAAACTGAATGATTATTCACTAATTCCCGTAAACTGGCTCACGGCTTGACAAAGTATGCGTGTGGAGTCCTCATGTCGCCTCCAGTTGATCATATCTGCACTACAGAATGATAAAAAGTGCTCAGGCGATGGCGTGATTACGACACGGCTGCAATTAAAACTTATGTAAATGCCAAGACGAAGCACGGGGATTGACACACTTCAAGTTGGGATGATTTCTGAATGCCTGCTTATGTCAGCGGAATTACTGACAGCAATTGAAATGGGTGAAAATCACTGACCTGTACTCGTGCTCGGACCACATCCATTGGGTTGGTGACGGTGGAGGCAGTAGCAGCAGCCAGAGGTCCAGCCATGGCTTGTAGGAGCAGGTGAGGACAGTCACTGGGAGCCAGTTTGGAGAGTTGTTCTGTAAAACGTTACACCAACAGATCGATCATGAAAATAACTGAACAAATGAGTCTTTCCACAATAAACTCAATATGTTATTAAAATTCTAGTTGTTTCAATTTATCTATGATTTGATCTCTGGGCAGGTTACACAAAATATTGTCCCTTCAAACTATGAGATGAGATGAGATCTGCCGTGCAACAAAATGAATGTATAATTTTAATGAATTTACATGTAAATAAGTCGCTTCAGTGCTATTAAATGTTGTTGCACAGGAAGCGGTCTTTCAAAGAGACTCTGTTCTTGGAGTTTACGTTAACGAAGAAATGCTGTTCTCATAGTGATACATTGATTAAATACAAAGCATGTCCTACTTCACTTTCCAGGCTCCCCCAAAAATTATGGAGCTGACTTAATGATAATTTAATTTTCATTTTCTAAGCTGCACATTATATTCATAGCGTTGCTCATTTTTGCCTGTTTATCTATTGATAACTTTGATTATATTGACACGTATCTGGACTCAAACAGGCCTGCACACTAAACATGGCTAATCTATTTGAAAGTGACACATTTTGTATTTGCTGAATAAGTTAAACCAGTTAAACTGTAGTTCTTTATTTTGCTAATTTCATCATCAACTATGTTTTTTCAGGTGACGGGGATGGGCGTAATTACTCAGCTGAACGATCGAATGTTCCTCCACGTCACTTGGCCTGATAGTTAATTTTTAACTTTGTTGAAGGTTTGAAGGAAATTAATGGAATATATTGAGCCTGAATAAATTCAGCTGAGTATTCTTTTTTTCATTAGATGAATATTCTTTAATAAAAACGTTTAATTTTCCAAGTACTTCCTAAATCAACAGATGGAATAATACAATTTATAAGCTTTTATGTTTCAGGTGACTTTCATTGTCTGGTGAACCCTGCAGAAGAATAATTCATCTTCACATCAACAGATCTCAGGACTGAGAGCAAAAGACCATCTTCATGGCCTGGATGTTATATACATCGATCACATCAAGTGTATTTTGTGATTCAATTGTCCAAACTGTAAGTTTGAGTTTCTCACCTGCATAAAAGTGGTAGAAAGGCCACCAGACGGCACTGTTTGGGATGTACGTGAGTAAAGAAGCCACATATCCCCTGTAGAAGCCACGGAAGCCGTCAGCCGCAAAAATCTGAGCCATAATGTTCCTGGTTTGGCCGAACACCATTTTTTGTTTTCCGGTCTCTGTGCTGGCGTTGAGGCGAAAGCGGGTGAGGTGCTGCCCCTGGCCCTGCATCATCAGCTGCTGAGACACCACGTCTATGGGGACGGTGATGCTCTGAGCCACCAGAGACGCCGAGCCGCCCGCCACAAGTGACTTCACGGTATTGTCCTCAGAATACTGGGAGACGTACTTCCGCACCAGCTCGTAGGTGGTGATGTACGCCTGGCCTGAGATGAGGGTGAAGGTGTTGACCATGAAGCCGCGGTACAGGCCCCGTACCCCCTCCGTCCGCAGGATCTTGAAGAAGGCATCGAAGGTGCCGCTGTAGAGGGATTTCCCCCTCTGCACCTGCAGCCGGGTGCGGATCAGGGTGGCCGGGTAGACGGTGGCCCGGATGGTCATCGTCATGAACACCCCGAAGGAATAAAACTTCCTCTTGTCGAGGTCCTCCCACTCAATAATCTGGATGTTCCTTTTCTGCTGCATCCTGTCAGCTGTAGGGCCCCCTTCATCAGAATGACTCCTGCCTACCAGCACAAACACAGCAGTCAACAAAGTGGCCACAACATTGTGACCGCCTGCCTCATATGACCTGGCCAGGCGCGGACTCCACTAGACTTCTGAAGGTGTGCTGCGATATTTAACACAAAGATGTTTAAGAGAGATCAATCAAGCTACGCTTTTCTGAATCTATGCTTCTAACAAAACGGGTAGGCACCCCTCTATCACTTTAAAAATTTCAATGACTGAGGGACATTGTGTGAAGGTTACAAAGAGAGTAAACTAAAGGTAATAATGCCCTCACGCATCATGTTGTAAACAGTAGCATTGATGCTGCTGTGTTTTCTTGAAACATGTGAACAAAGTATGAAGTGATGTGCCTAAGTTCAGAAAATTCGTTTTAAGCTGTTTCATGTTTGACCTTAAGACCAATAACAAACCAGTGAACTCTCACCCCTCCTTCAGTGGTACTATTTCACTCGTTCCCACTTATCTATAAAGATGACAGTTCACTTGTTATCCAGTAAAATCAATCAGTAAAATAACCATGATTGCCTCAGATAAACAAGTAGCTTTGATGAAGCAGCTGTTAGCATGCTGTTACACATGTTGTAAAGCACACATCCGAATCTGACCCCGACGTCAAAGGACACTGTGTCCCCAGCTGAAACCTGCGACACAGGCCGTGTTTTAACCATAAATACGTATTAAACTTGAGAGACGAAGAGACACGATCACACAACTAAATGTTTTATAAAATCATTGGACGTGTCGTTAGCGTCTGTTAGCTCATCTGGCTATTAAGAGGTAATAAACGTTTTAGTATCAAATTAATAAACCACTCACCTTTATACACTGTTTATTACAGTGTCATGTCTTCTGTATTGGATTCGAGTATCAAACCGAGCGTGAACAGCCGGTTTAGAATGAAAGTAAAGTAGGTTAGCGTCTATAGGGTTAAGAAACATGGAGTTAGCATCTCTCCAGCTAGTCAGCTAAATGTTAAAGCTCTTCCGGCTTCTATTCAAATGCCATGCTGCATTAACAACCAATCAGAGCGCAGCGTTTCTTCTTCATCTTCTTATATTTTAATCTCGCAGAAGTTACGTTGACTCACGACTTCCTCCCCTGAGCTCCCTAAGGGAAGTCATTAAAATACTTGAAAACTGGAATTTTTTTAACTTATATCATATGCCTGTAGTTTTTAATAGAGTGGCTTTGTAAAGTCATGAAAAAATAAACATGACTATACATTCACTATATTTGTTAAGCAGTTGACTAACAATAAACATATTTCATGTTGTATGTCTAGATTCTAGACATATAAAATTGTAAAACTAAATCATCAAACATGTACATATATATATATGCAAAAACATGGAGAGGGATATCTGTTTATTCAATATTCGATTCCATTCGTTCTATATTAATTTTGGATTTAATTTGATTTATCTTTTATTTTTTATTCACTTTCGTCCTCCGACCGCCAGGTGGTGCTAATCCGTGACGGTTTCACTGTTACCGGACGCCGGGTCCAGTGAGGAAACCTTAAACCGAAAGTGGTGAAGCTGTGAGCTAAAGTGCTCCAACTCAGAATCTTTCTCCCCAGGTAACGATCAAGCCACATTCCAGCACCTAACTAAGTTTGGATTATTAACATATCTTCATGGTACTATGAGTGTTTGTCGCAGGCCAGCTGGAAGACGTAGTTTGACTTGAAGCGTGTAGCTAACAGTTAGCCACCTAGCATGCGGAGATATTGCAGATTCATTGTATAGCAGCAGTTAGCCGACTAGCTGTCAGTGGGTTATAACTTCACAGTTAATGTGCTTCAGAAAATACAGATTACACATTAAACAGTTAATTTAGTCGGTGGCTATCCCACAGTTAGACAGAGTTGTTAGTTAACATTATTTGTGCGTATATTCAGTTGTTTGGATCCTTGTTTCTGTTTGCGAACAAACTTCTTCTGTTTGTTTTTCCAGGATATTTTCAGTCATTTGACATCATGGTTAGTACAATACTATTGATCCAATATACACATCTTACCTATTTATAAAGATGTCGAACTAACTCTTACTACGTGTGTCTTTCTCTTTTTTTTTTAGTCTCGAAGATATGACTCCAGAACAACCATATTTTCACCTGAAGGCAAGTCTTATTTCTCTTTATCAATGAAAAATCAACCGGCCATATCTTGCAATGTTTCTGTTAACAGGGTCATATTCATACATGTCATTGAAATCTTTATATTTTGTTATTTTAAGTCACAGATGCTTATGTAATTTGGCATTTTAGAAGCACCAAATAGTGTAATTTTTGTCAAGGGATATGATAGTTATGTAGCTTTGAAGTCAAGTAACTGTGAATAACTTTTTTAATTGTTTGGGTAGAATACATTTCCCTGTTATTAAGATGTGAAAAACAAATATGTAATCTCCTGATTCAGAACAAAATGACTATGCGAGATCAGAAAGCAATGAACAGCAGTCTGCCTGATATTCTGGGAGAATTTAATGTTTTTCTAGCACACCTCACTCAGATGTGTTTTCAGATTAAGGTTTATCACCAACATGTTTTTGAATGTTGTCTGTTAACTTTCTTGAACCAATCATGAACCAAAACTAAAGTTAAACATCAATATGGAAACACTGCGATCTCAAAGCAGGATAGAATCATTGTAATTGGCACAAAGTCAACATGTCTTTAAATAAATGCAGCTTATTGTTACTTCTGGACTTTTAAAGCAAAGAACCATCATGAATTTACAAGTTTTTAAGGGGCCCACATAAGATTCACTCCGTGTAAATATGATGTAGTGGTCACAGTAATAGATGTTAATCTTACTTTATAGTCTTTACATGTATTTGAATTGTGCTTTAGGAGTGATACTTTTAAATAATACTTGTGTTGACATGTAACAGGACGGCTGTATCAGGTGGAGTACGCCATGGAGGCCATCGGTCACGCTGGAACCTGCCTGGGGATTTTAGCCAACGATGGAGTGCTGTTGGCAGCAGAGAGACGCAACATCCACAAACTGCTGGACGAGGTTTTCTTCTCCGAGAAGATCTACAAACTCAACGAGTGAGGGATTTAAAATCACCACACCTCAGTTTAACCATAAACGCGTGCTGATAGTTTCTTAAAGTGTCTGGTGGGATGTTTTCACAGAGACATGGCCTGCAGTGTTGCTGGGATCACATCAGATGCTAATGTACTGACTAACGAGCTGCGGCTAATCGCACAGAGGTGAGTTTTACACAGAAACCTCCACAAAATCTAAGTTTTATTCTTATTGAATATGTGAAGGTTGTCGAAACTACTGCGGGTGTCTCTCTACTCACCCTTCTTTCCGCCTCTGTCCGGATTCCTGTTCATTATCCCCACTTTGTTCACTATCTATCTTTCTACTGACTTTCTGTTTATATTGCACTTGGATGATTACACGATTTAGACGTGTAGCAGCAGCTCAGGTCGATCATCTGTCGGGTGGTGATTTCAACTTTTAGATATATTATATAGAATCCGTGTCAAATTTATATAACTTACAGAACATACAACGGAATTTGATCTCAGGTGGGCTGAACCCATAAATAACATCATTATAAATAACATCATTATAAATAACATCATTATAAATAACGATAACTCAAAATCTCTTTCTATGTTTTAGTGCAACAAAGTCTTAATGTATATGAAGAAGTTAATTTATGTAGAAACGTTTCCACATCTGTGTGTGTGTTATCCTGATCAGTTGAACAAGTTGCAGTTAACGTCATATTTTCTCGCAGCTGGTAAATTTCATAACAATAGAGAGTAACTTCTACGTTGGAGTCTTGAGTTTCTGGACACGTTTCACACTCTGCTGCCTGATCATGTTGAATTTCCTCTGCAGGTATTTATTGCAGTACCAGGAGCCGATTCCCTGCGAGCAGCTGGTCACAGCCCTGTGTGACATCAAGCAGGCCTACACACAGTTTGGAGGTGAACCACACAGAATTAAAAATATTCCCCCAAAGGAAAAAAAATCATCAGACGCCTCCAGTGTGATTTTCAGCTTGGCCTGACAGCTGTGTGCTTTGTCTCCTCAGGAAAGAGGCCGTTCGGTGTTTCTCTGCTCTACATGGGCTGGGACAAACACTACGGCTTCCAGCTGTACCAGAGCGACCCCAGCGGCAACTACGGAGGCTGGAAGGCAACCTGCATCGGAAACAACAGCGCCGTGAGTCTGCAGAGAAAAACAGAAATGTTGGCCGATAGACACATCAGGCAGAAGGGAAACATTTAAAATGTTGTGCCGAATGGAATGCATTTCTATTGTTCTTTTCCCCAGGCTGCAGTTTCCATGCTGAAGCAGGACTACAAAGAGGGAGAGATGAGTCTGTCCTCTGCTCTGGCTCTGGCCGTCAAAGTCCTCAACAAGACGATGGACGTCAGCAAGCTGTCCGCAGAGAAAGGTGAGGCTCGGGAGGATTTCCAGTAGGCGTCTGTTTCTTAGGCCCTCGATACCGATCAGTTTTTTCATATTTGAGCTTTGGCCCATACTGATACTGTCTCAATCTAATACTAAATGCTCTTGCTATATAGCCAATATACTTATACTGTATTAAAGTAGCAACTGAGTTGTCTAAAGCTAAAAGCTTCATTGGAAGAAGCTTTACTTTGCTGGAATTAATGTGAAACTCACTTATTGAATCAAAATTCTTCTGAGAATCATCTAAGAAATTATTTTAACTACATTCAGTTGCAAAAAAAATAAAAATCACAATTCCACTCTGCTGTCTTGCAAAGGAGGGAAGTGTTTATTTGGAATCTCTGATCCACTTATCAGATGAGTTAAACGAAGCTCTGCTTCTTCCACCTCTTCAGGCTGTCGCTGTGCAAATATTACAACTGGCACCTGAACTGTTTGTGTCGTCTGTCGACTGCCGACATGTCGGCCACTGGATTGCTAATGCTTCCCCACGCCGGGTTGATGTTTGTCCGTTTAATGCAGGTTGTAAACGGGGCTTAGTGGAAGGCAGCTGGCGTAACAAAAACATTGGTGAAGTGTTCTGCTTGACTTATCGATACCCGATCTATCAAAAATCACTTACATCGGCCCCCCCCAGTTCGATACCTCTCGATTGGGGCATCCCTAGTTTTCCCCCGTTTCTATGGAGACGGAAGTCGAAGCGTTTTCTTGCGAGCCGTTTTCCATAAGTTGTATTTTCGGTGACTCTTAAACGAGACACCCAAAACTCAGCGGAACTGAGAGTCCTCTTTAAATAGCTCCGCAAAAAAATAGAAAGTACCCTGGACGGTTTAATAAATAATGATGAAAGCTCGAGTCTGCTGTCGTGTCAATATTCTCTCACAGCACAATAATAACGAATTGTGCAGAAGGTCTCGTACGTCAAATTAACAAAACTGCGCCTTGCTTCCAGTGGAAATCGCCACCCTGACGAGAGAAGAAGGCAAAACCAAAATCAAAGTGCTGAAACAGAAGGAAGTGGAGGAGCTCATCAAACGGCACGAGGCCGAAGAGGCCAAGGCCGAGAAAGACAAGAAGGAGAAAGAGCAGAAAGAGAAAGACAAATAAACCCAAAGATTGTCTTGTTTTTTTCTTCCATTTTGCCACCAAACCCTGTATCGCTGTGTCCTTTTACATTAAAACTTTCAGAAACAAAGACGAGTTGTCAGTGTATTTATTAAAACATCACACAGTGAGGAAAAAACTTTTCATCTCAAACCAGGAGTGTCAAAAATAAGTCCCGTAGGACGACCGAGGAAATTATAAAATTTTATTGGAAAAAAAGTTTTTTTTTGAAACAAAATTTTAAAAAGCCAAATCATCACAACGATGAGACCTGAGCTGAGATATCAGTGATGCAGATCCATGAAAGATTGCAAACTAGCATTAGCCTCAAAGCCATGCTGTCAAGGTGAGTTTGTAAAAACCTGCATAATACAACAGCTATAGGTTTTTTTTATATATATATTTCACTACTTTTCACAAAAAGGTTTCATTAAAATGGGCTTCTTTTCATTTATTTGATTTATTTCCACAATTTCACACAGTTATTATGACTTGTGCATGAATATGTGAATACTGTGAAAAGATGGACACCCAGAAAAGCTTTGAGATTATAGACGTCTTCATTACGTAAACTGCACCACACAAAGAAACATTTAAAGTTTGAATTTAAAGATTATTATGGCACTATTTTGTCCGTCCGGCTTTTTTTGTTTGTGGCCCCTGAACTAAAATATGTATGGCAGCCCTGATTTAATTGTTCTTCTTCATTGTGGATTTCTAAAAAGGTTTTAATTTGTCCCTGTGAGCAATTTGTTTCCACGTGACTCAAATTAATCTGTAATTATTACTTCTTTAGAGGATGGAAATTCCACTCACTTTATTTCTCAGACGGATCAACTACAAATCTAGAAAACAAGCTGGGTAATCCTGAGACTCTCTTGTCGAATATGGTAGATTTTATTTTGGTTAAATTTATTCATATGTTTGTTAGTAATAATTTACTTGTTGATTTGAGCGCCCAGATTGGAGCCACTTGAGGGCCGGTTTCAGCCCACGGGCCTTATGTTGAAACTCCTGACTTCAAATAATCTCTCTTCCAACAAACGACTCAATATACAGTATTTCTTTAACCTTGACCTCTGAATTATTAAAGGTGCTTTTTAATGTTGTTCCATATCCTCACCGCCAGATGGCGGCAATGTTCAGTCTAAACACAGGTCAAACTTCCTCATGACCCATTCCTGGAAATGTTCGGTTCGATACAAAAAATGTCACGCTTTGATATCAGCCAACATTTTTACTTGAGATGTTTTCATTCGCAGAGAGAAGCTTCAAATGATTTAAATACACACCGTGATTAACACAATTGGATTTTCATGTCAAATGAAGAGGTTTAAACATTCAGGGTGTGCTGATTTAAAGGTCTTTGTCTGGGTCGGGGAGCAGGTGGTGGATGTGACAGACGCTGAGCGTCTCTTTAAGCGATGTGTTATCAGTAATGGGCAGCGAGGACACGGTGTAGGTGGTCAGGACTGGACAGAAAGCAGCTGTTGGAGCACATGGCTGCACGGGAAAAGGTGAAACGGGAGCTAAAATGCGCCTCTTTAGTCCTCGAATCCATTTACAGACAGTTTGTGCCATTTCAAACATCAGATTTAGTAGTTTGTTTAATTATAGTGAGCTGCTCGGTCACAGAAAACTTTTAGAGCAGATTTGTATGATTCATGTTGAGCTTTTCCTTTATTCTTTTTTTTTTTTTTTTTAATGGA
>OMNM01021200.1:51102-65638 GCA_900302745.1 Parablennius parvicornis | reverse complement strand
TATCATGTAGTCCAATTGATCCCAGCCTGAGTTCCACGGCCCCCTGAGGTGGACATCATGAGCCACAGCTTCAGTTATTTCTTCTCCGAAAAATGAAATTCTAGAGCAAACCCATGATTATGTACATTGCTTTTTTTTTTTCCCCCAAGGCCTGTTTCCAAAATCAAAATACATATATAATCCAAGAAGAAAACTATTAGTGATGAAGACACTCGATGCAAAGATATTAATTTAACATAACGAGATCTTCTGTGCCACTCAGATGGAGGCTGTTGGTGGTTCTTTGTGATAGCATGAATTCGGTGTATGTGAAAAGGTAGTGTTTGTCAGTGTTTCGTTTCTCTCTGATATTTGGCCAATCAAACTATACAAAAGAATTGAAATAGGAAATAGTAATGTTTCCTCCACTAATTCTGGAGGACACTTGGTAATGTCTTTCTTGCTTTGGCACATCTGATTTAAACGACTACTTCATCACATAGTTTTGAATCCTGTGTGCTGGATCAGAGAAACATTTCAATATGCAGAGCCCCACAGGTCCAGGAAACATTGAATAAGACCGCAAAAAAGATCATTAAACTGTAATTGATTACTTATTTTTTCCTTGTGTTTTCCGCAGGCGTTGCGGGTCATGGGTAAAATCATGAGGGAGTGTTGGTATGCTAATGGTGCTGCCCGCTTGACCGCCCTACGCATCAAAAAGACCCTCTCCCAGCTCGGAATTCAGGAAGACATTAAAATCTGAGCTTTGTAAGTCGGCCGACCACTGAGAAGATGCTGTATGTCTCCCGACCGTAGGACACTGACAGGATATTGACGGCCCGCTGCAAAGATTGCACAAAGTAAGAGAATGTGATGAAAAGCGGTACTTTGTAAAATAACTCACAGATATTCCTGCCAGTTTGTAAACCACTTGTTTTCTGATAAACCCTACCTCGTTTACCCAGCCAAATAACTCAAACACTTCTTTCTGTCTAGTCCTCAGCTACTGCTGCCCTACCTGAACCTTTCTGACCCTCACCACTCTGTACTAGGAGGGATTTTGGTATTTTCTCTGTACTCGTATCAAAAGAATAGTAGGTTAAGTAATTAACAAAGAAACAGCTCAAAGATTCGTTCCTAATGTTTCTCTTACTTCGGTCAACGTTACATTTTAGTAAGCACACAGTACCCACTCTTCCTAGCTTTGTGAGGGAGCAATAACTAAATCTTTTACCCATTGGTGATAAGACTACTTGAAATGTGGGTGTTTTTTAGACTCTGTCACACCTGAAGCAGACACACATCATGTAAAAAATCATGTGGCTTATCTGGTTCTGCTGCATCCATGCAATTAGTTAAAGGAAGATTAATCTTTGAGCTTGTGCAATGCAGCTCATTAACTTGTAACAAGGTGTCACTAAAGTCTTTTAAACTGGACCGTTTGTCAAAAAAACTTTTCCCATAAGCATTTATGAACCTCAGGTTTTATTTACAGTCACCGTCTAAAAATCATTTTGTCTCTTCGGGACATAAACGGATGACACATTTAGCAATTATGCAAGAACAAGATGGTGCATTTGCTGCCGAACATCTGCCACTAACAGGATACTGAATGTTTCTCACTTGCAAGAATGCATCTTCTTTCAGGATATTACATCATCTGATCCCGCTGAAGGGCTGTAACCACCTCAACGATTATTCCAAACACTAGCAAGGTCAGAGTCCTTCCCACAAAGAGCAAAAGAATCATTAATGTAAACGCATAAGATTCATCCCCAGAGATTCCAAAATCACAATTGCACATACAAGTTTGTATGTATAAATTGCTAAACGTGTGACAGTGACTACAACGGAGAAAAAAGTGACATTTATCTGATGCATTGAATCAATTGACAAAGAAACACGAGCAATGATTATATAGACTCTAAAATTACAATTCCTACTGGTGAACAGCGCTATAAACCTGTTTACTGTCCTCTTCTTACTTCTTGTATCAAGTATGGTAACGTCTCATTTCATATTTTCATAATCACACTTTAAAAAGTGTGTTATAGAAATATATTTGTTTGCTTTTTAGAGACAAAGTCATGAATTTCACTTTTGTCGAATCCCACAATCACACATTCAATGTAGCAGTAATTGTAAGGAATGTTTTTGAATATTTTAAGTCAGATATGATCATCATGTGATCCCACAAGTCACATGCAGCCCTTTGGTTGTTCCTGACTGCCATGTATTCACGGAAAAAAACAAAAATCTCTTAATAGATCAGTTAAAAATAACTCTGCATGATGCATGTAATCCAGCTGCGTTTCTTTTTAAGGGTATAAATACTTTTATCTATGTAAAGTTTGTGCATGCGGCTCTTTTGCTAGCAAAGCTAACAGTCTGTCCCCTGCAGACTTAACAAAACAAATGTAAAGTGGACGTCTTGCTGGTTGATTGCCAAACTCAAATGTGAAGCCGTGTGCTTATTATGTCACAAAAAATAAATAAAATAGATGGCTGTTGAATGAACATTACCGAAACACTGACAGATTCAAGCCTGGTGCAGAGCAGGAACAGCAGCATGTCCAACTTTGTTCAATAGAACTGAAGTCAACTCATGGCCAACCTCTGCAGGCATTCTGGAAAATGAATGTCCCACCCCGTCTGAAGTGAATTTAATATCACTCGCGTGCAGGTTGATATTGATTTATTTCTTAGCAATACTACTGTTTGATTACTTTTGTCTTTATCTGTTGACAATACTTCATTATGTTTTCTTGATAAATTATTTGTATGTGATGGCCTTGTTACTTTTTTTACTGATTGAAACTGTCAGCTGTAAGAGACACTTGTGATCCACCTGGTGGAATAGGACATTAAACCAGGTGGAAGAGGGGCTCACAAATGCACACTGTTTTATTTGTGCAACCCGCTAAAGGCAGAAATTAAAACAAAATAAATAGTGAAAACTGTTATTGCAAATGAGAAACACGTGAAACCTGCCTGGTGACCTGCTCTTGATCAGGGCTCACAAAATACTTTGAACTGTCAGTTATACTTTGATACTTTGAGATGTCATCAAGATATATGTTGGGTTTTTTTTTTGGTTTTTTTTAATGAACTACTCTGAATGTTTAATCTGAAATGAGAACAAATACTGCTACATTCCTTCAGATATGGTGGTGTATGTAACATGTATATGGACCATCCTTTGCACCAAACAAGACTCCCCACTCACACGTTTCTTTGTATCTGAGCCAAAAACACACAAAGTCCTGGAATCTGAATGATACTTTGTTTTTATGTCAATATTTTGTTCTGGCACAGCATGTCTAATGTTATTATCCCCTCAGGGCAGCCTCTCCCTGGCCCGGTGATACCATTATACTCCACATAAACTAACATCCCAATAGGATACTCGTCTAATATATGAGAATAATTGTAAGTCTAAGTATGTTGTAGTTGGTTTAATCGTTTATAAAAATGAGAGTGGTCAAATTGTATGTATCCTTCCATAAGTGGAGGGCAGTGCTTGACTTTTTTTTTTTTTCTCATTATGGCCTCTTTTATCTACCATTCATACAAAACCTCCTCAACATGTGGATGCTTCCTCCAATGTGACAAATCTCTCTTTGAGCTTGTTTTCAGGAATTAGCTTCGCTATTGTCATTTCCCATATGCAAATTTCCCAGGTACTGTCTGTGTGTGTGTGGGGTGGGGGGCGGGGTGCTGTTGTTTCCATGTTATTTAAACATGTATGCTGTGAGCGCCGGAAAGGCCACATGTGCACTACTTTTGACCTTGCGGCATTGAAACTAACCTGTTCTCAGAATCATCTCTGGCCTCAGCCTCTAATGTTTATTTAAGGTCACGCCACTGAAAATGAGAATGTTTACACAAGACATGCCAGTCAGTCGCTGTAACCTTGTTCTGACTGGAAACTGTGGAGAAAATCAAGACTTTTCCATTTTGATAGGTGGGAAGACAAATTTCGAGAGCAAATACTACTGAAATGTGTCGGTGTTGTTTCTGTCATCTCTGCCTGCATATTTTTCATCGTATAATCACCTTTTACAAGTGATGTAAGAACACATAAACTGCACTTGGTGCTGTTGTTTTGGGCTGGAAGAACTGGGGTGCACTATGGAATGTGAAACATATTTAACAAATAAGACTTTATGTTTGCCTTACAGTGCAAAAGTGCATAATATATCATGTTGTTAGTATTTAGCTCTCAGTATACCTGTGCGAGTAGTGGGGTGACTCAAACAAATGCAGGCTGTAAATTTTCCAGGTCTTTGTCCCATGATGGCAAAGAATTATATCAATGTAATAACCCTTCAGGACGTCATCATGTAACCTCCAGTGTAGAAAAAATAAATAGTTGTTTTTCTATGTTGCATCCATCTTTACTGACTCTTCAGACTTTTTCATGATAACTCCCAGAACTGGTGGAGTGTCTCACACTTTGCAGATCTCACAGTGGAATGTTGTTTCAGCTCATGAGAATGAGTATCTTTTGATAATAAAGCATCTTTATATTAATTCAAATTCATGAGATGAGTTCTACATCTAACTTGAACTGTGCATTCAGTGAAGCAGTGAAGTGACAGATGGTTTGGGACCGATGTGTTCAGTTTTTTGTCACAGTGCCTCATTCATCTTTGTTTTATGGTGCTACCACAGTGTCAGGCCTCCTGTGAAACACTCAACTGTACCTTTATGAGAACTGCTGGATAAATTAAGTTTGACGAAGGGAAAGTGGGACATTTAAATGGCCTGATATTTCCCTCAAGAGTTGGGTGAGACGGTGGTAGAAGGTTGGGTTATGTCGCCTGTAATGGTTCACAGAGCAAGAATTAGGTATTTTATCTAGATATGTTACATGTGAAGCACAAGGGCCAAAGTGTATATAAGTAATATAATAGACATTTTCTGAAACTTGCCACTAAAAGTAGCTGCTGGTCGAGAGATGCATAGTTCTGAAAGAACAACTGAGAGGCCAGTGAAAGCCAAGCACTTTATTCCTAATGAACTAGTACGAGTAAAAATGTAAGAACAGGAGGATGATTTTTTGTGAAATCAAATCACTTCCTCTACTTTATCCAGCTCAAAGCTCTAACAATGAGGAGCTTGTTAGAACGCAGAGCAAACAGACTCACATTCACACCTACAGCCAATCTGGGGTTTACCAACAAACCTTCAACTCACGTGTTTGCACTGTGGGAGGACACAGGAGTATCGGGAGAAAAAAAACCATGCATAATACACAGGGAGAATGTGCAGATTTCACACAGAAAGGCCCCGAAACCTTTTCTCTAGCTTCCTGCTAAACACTACACCAGGTTGGATTTCAAAATGCACTTTGTCCCCATCATGACATTTTAAGGGTCATAGGTTTGCGTATAGTGTGATAATGTTTGAGGAACTTAATCTAAGTGAAAATGTAGGAGTTGCCGATATCCACTGGATATTCTTCGAGCTCTTATTGGCCTCGACAGTTAACTGAAGTGAGTTTAATGTTATATTGACCTCTGGCAGTGAGGAAATGTTTGAACTGATAGAACATTTTTCTCAATGTCTAGCATTATAGAAAAAATGATTTAATAAATCAATGCAATTTAGAACTCAATCTTGAAGATCCTTTATTGCTCATACTTAAAACTATAATCTCAATTCAGATTAGTACAAAAACTGTGTTTACATACAGCCGTACATGTGTCATTTCATGTATACCAAAACTGTAAATGTGAAATGTTCCTCTTTTGGAGAAAAAAAAGGAAAATGCTGGTTTTCAGTGAGTTTGATTAAAAAAAAAAAAAAAAAAAAAAAAATCTGCTAAATACAATCAACAGAAAGACGGTTAATAAATCAAAATAATTTGATGTTCTGACATCATCATTGCGCACAGACGGGGTGAAATTTAAATAGATTACGTTAATATGGACCGCACACTGAAGTGATTAACCATTTTTCAAAAAACAACGGGTGCAGCACTAAAAGCAGTGAAACAAACCCTTGAATGCTGATAATGCCAAAGCCCAAGATGTGAACAACAAATCAAGCTATAAAAAACAAAAAAATGTCTTTAGTAAATGGTATAATCCATCACAGACATTTTTACACAGGACAACACACACGATGTCAAAACAAGAAAGATCCATAGATATCCGGAGTTGGGAACTCCAACATTAAAGATGTTTTAGACTGCGTTGACGAGGCTTTAAGTGCTACTCAGGTCTGTTTCTCACCGGCCACACAACAGATTGAAGTCTGAGCCCTTCAGTTCTTTCAGTGCTGCGAGTTGGAAGAGCTTCATTTAGCCGTTTTTACACTTTTTACTTCATTTAGTCGACGGCATGAGGCTTTGTTTATTTTTAAATGTGGAATATTTTGATAAGACAATCCGAGGTGTAGTGTTTGAATTCTGAATCAAACTCAAGTGTACACATTATAGACAAATGCAATGTTTTTTTTATACATGTGTTACAATGATCACATATATAGTAATAAATACTAAGGTTAAAAGATGTAGTTACATATTGGAGAGGTGTAAGTGATATATTTGAATCTTCAGTTTCCATTTAGGTAATCAATTTAACACAATAGAGAATGCGAAATAATTTAAAATAGTTAACATACTATTTATTCGAACAGAACAAAGCTCAAGAAATGCCAGGGTGATAAGTACAATACTTCTTAATACATTTTAAGGCTTGAAGTGTTTGTAGATTTCAGCCTTATGAGAAGACTTTCAGAAGTGAATTGATGATTTGGATTTATTAGGAATATATGTCTAGTCTGTGTTAATGAGCTGAACAACGGCCAAAGAATTGCTGGAAATATATATATGTGGCATCTTCTTTTCAGAGATTTCTTGTGCATTTACATAATTCTCGGCTCTCTGGTGACTCCGTTTTTGGCTCAAATTACAGGCAGCTCCGAACTTCCTGCGCCACTAATATGATTGAAAGATATATTGCTAAAACTTAGTGAACTCCAGATTGTTAGAGACAGGAGGAAGCCTTCCAGATAGAAAGGACCAGGGTGTGAATCAATATGCTCTCAAAACTCCTCTCTCGCGCACCTCTTCGAGCTCTGGTGCCTTTAGTTTGATTGATTTTCTCAAGCTGTGCCTGCAGGCAGAAAAGAATCTGATCATCACATCACAGAAATGAAAATGCTACAATATCTCAAGCAACACGTTGCTTCATTTCCAAATATTGACAATATTATTACCTTCATCACCATCAGTGAGCACTAGAGCCTGGAGAATATCTGAAAGGGAAACAATCCCCTTCACCACTTCCTGCTCGTCCACCACCACAAGCCTGTGCACCTGGAAGACGCACAGCAACACCATTAATGTTACTCACAGCTCAACAAAACACTTCCTCCACATGGTCCACAGACTGCAACCGGGTTAGCAGGAGACGTCCTTCTTTTGGATCTTGGCAGCCCAACACCTTCCTTAATAGGTACACCTTGTACCAGGTTTGCAATCGAGCGTTACAGGCAGAGGACAAAGATTCATCCAAAATAAAAGCTTGGATTCAGGTCAGGAACAAACCTCAGGGAGGCTGTGGATTATAAACAAAGCTCAATGGAACTAAAAGGCCCAAAGTGAGCTAAGAAAAGACATTTCAGTTGATACAAAGCCATTTAGATCCATGGTTTCAGGTTGTTTAAGCTAAATTCTGACCAAATCACCCGAAGGTGGCACCAGAAATGGGGATTCATCAGACTTCTGGTCAGACTCAACTTGTATTGTCCAAATCTGGCAAGTGTGTAGAAACTGTAGTTCCAGTTTCCTGTGCTTGGCTGACAAGAGTAACGCCTGGTGTGCTCTTCTGAAGTGGACTATCAGCCTCAGGCTCGGATGTGTTGTGAGGTCAGAGGTTGTCTTCTGCACACTATGGTTTTAAGGAGCAGGTATTTATTGTATTGTTGCCTTTTTTATCTCCTTCAAACAGTCTGGCCTTTCTACTGACATTATTCGTGGAAAATTTATTTTTCAAACCATTCTCTGTAAAATTCTACAAATAGTAAAGAGTAAAGTACATTGGAGGTTTTCTTCCTGGGTCATGTTAACATCTGCTCCTCACCTCAGCCTCCACCAGTCTGTTGATGATGGCCTCCAGGGTCTCGTGCCTGTTGCAGGTCAGCACTCCTTCAAAGTACTGAGAGCGATGCTGCAGGGCTTTGGTCACTGTCAAATCCAGGTTGTTGTACGTTTTCTCTGCTGCCAGGTTCTACAGAGACACAAATTTCTTTTTATTTTACTGAATAACCTTCATGAGTCGTTTTTAAAATAGTGTGAAAAAAGCAGTTTTTTTTAGCAATATTGTTATGCATTCAAATTGTAATATTTTACCAGCATAGAAAAATAGCATGATACCGCCCTGCTTGCAGTATATTATATTATTATACTAACATGACAATAAAATGACAGACACGCATAAGCTGCTTTCAACTTACGATGACATCAAATTTGGAGTAAATGTCCACCACTCGACCTGCAAAATAGAGAAAACACATCCGAGACATAAAATATTTGTTTATCATGTATCCGATCGTCAGTGCAACAATCAGTAGGAATGTTCTCTCCAGACCTTTGTCATCCACGACGGGCAGCGCCGACACTCTCTGCTCGACAAAGATACCGAGTGCCGTGTACAGCGGCGTATCTGTGCGAACCACTGCGATATTGCGGAATGTCCCGATGTTCATCTCCTCTAAAGTCTGACTCAAAAACGAAGGCTTTGGCATCTCTGATATCTGAGAACCAAAACAAGAGAGTAGATTTGAGAAAAAGAGGCGCAATTGTCATGGATTGATGAATTACAAATATAATCTTTCCTTTACACTGTTATCAGTCACACACACACATACATGCAAAAACTAAGTATTTGATGAAACAGCTGTGAGGACAGATGCCAAGGGGACTTACAAAAAGCTTCAGGAACTTGAGAATCCTCTTGTGTGTGAGGATATAGAGCGTGTTCCCCGTCAGGGGGTCGATGACGGGCAATCTGTGGATCTTGTTCCTCAACAGCGACGACACAGCATCATACAAACTGTGACATAAAGACGGTACAAGGTGTTTATTAAGTTCTCTGTGGCTGAGCATACTGAGTAAACACCAGATTGGTTTACAAATAAACTGAACAAGGCTGATATTTAGACATTTGTTTGGCAAATTGTGAATTTCAGGAAGCCTGAATGTTACTGTCTAACGCACACACCTCCAAACGTGTGTATTTAGAGTTTTAAATAGTCTACAGCCAGTAGAGTCTACATCCTATATCCTCTTCCTCACACAGATGTGCTGTCTCGCTGGTTTCACTCCAGCTTCGACGCTCCTCCTATCTTTAGTCATCTTTGCTGTCATCCAAAACATTTGAGATGCACTTGGAAGCCGGATTCTCCCTCCAGTAAAATCACCAAGTCACCGTTTAATCTGTCTGACACTTGACTTGCACAGTGAGGCATCTGCAGATCGCCTCCAAAGCCAGCATGTTGCTGACGTCTGTTATGCAGAACACAGCATAACACCAGGAACTGAATATTCCCTAATTGGTCTAAATATAAGGAAAAAGAGAGATCATCTTATATTCAGGGTTTAAGGAATTAGATATCTGCTCTTTTTCATCTTATCTTTTAAATGTAAAGAAACATAAACTGATACAGTTTACAGTTATGGTGGCCATTTAAAGCTGATCAACGCAGCTGAGACTTAAATTAACTGTTGAGCTGCAAAGAAATACAGTGTCACTGAGTGCAAAGTAAGAAGGTGAGGAGCACAAAAAGAGTCTGGAAAAAACAAAAACAATTCAACAGAGATTGTAGTGTGCTCTTCAAAATGGTTTATAGACATAGATAGGATTGGTTATGTTTCTTCTGTCTTTATGACAAAACAAACATAACCAGAGATGTTTTTCAGATAAAGGCACGGAAAATCTCCAGAGCTCCACATCCCTGATACCGAGTTTAAAGCCAGTCTGGGCTGGTGGAGAAGATTCATGTGGTGTGACGGGCTGTTTTTACAGAGAAGAACAACTGTGATGCAGCATGAACTCAGACTGCACCGACAAGCTGCTGTGTTTTCAAAATTATGTCATCAGTCTGAAAAAAAACCATACACACACACAGGAGCTTTTGAATCAATTATTGAGGAAATATTGCCACAATAATGCCGTGGTTAAAGAAAAAAAAAAAAAAGAGAAGAAAACAAAGTAATTAAATGCCTTTTTCTTTTTTGACATGCAAACATTCATCACTGTAAAAAAAAGTCAGTGACAAATCAGTAATAGGTATTCCTTTACATGAGTCTGGTTGATAGTTTTACAAAATGAAAAATGCTCTTTGGAATGCTGCATGTCTCAATGACAGAACTAAACCTCCTCCGTATGTTGCCTTATACATCCTACATGGAGTGTGTGTGTCTTTGTAGATATTGTGAAATGTTCATTTGTTCACACATGTTCAACTTGTTTCGACGCGTTTCAGTCATCGAGAATTACAAAAATTGTTCAAATATTTGATCTGCAAATCTTTTTCTAAATACCAGCCTTGTAAGAGGGGGTTGTTTTATATTCAGACCAATATGATAGAGCTCAAATATGAGAGCCCACTTTTTCACATTTCCAAGGAGAATCAATGTGTTTACTTGTATTTAGAGCAATAAGCTAAGTTCACAAAATCTCAAAAAATGTTTTACTTGGAATAAAAAAAACAAGGACAGAAACAACTACGAAAGTCAAGTTTGACACCACTGATTACAAAACGTAGCACAATAACTCACCTGGCATTGGGAGATATGCTAACCAAAGGCTTGAAGGAGTCTTGAAGATACAACTCTAAACAGAAGCGGATGGATCAGTTCACTTTGAAGATCATGAGAGTAAATTAGATCATTTATTCCTAAAAACATTCTCACCTCTCCAGGTTTCAATTTTGTGCTCTTCCAATTCATAAATCTGAACCTGAAAGATTACAAACAAAAAATAACCAAGGGCAATGGAAGAAAGTCAAATAGAAAAAAAAGTATTGTACATTCACATTTGGTTATGATTGATAAAACATCTCCACAACAACCATCTTACCAAGGGAGATTTGTAATAACGATGAAGAATGTTGATGAAGTCGGTGATGGTGAGCATACCTGAAAAGTAGAAACAGGAGCTTCATATCAGGAAGTTATCTTACGAGATCTTACACATTTAATGAGGAAAATAAATTGTCTTACCAACAAAGCACTGCTTCTTACTGTCCCACAGAGGTGCAGCTCTGACCCCATTAGAAACAAGTGCAAAAAAGGCTTTTTTCACCTGGAAAATTACAATAGAGCCCATCAGTCTTTGTTTGAGGGAGATAATTAATGCATTGTTTCGTGACGTTTTTGGTTTTACCTGAAGTGATGTATCAAACACAACTAATTTGGAGCTGGTGGGTACCAGATCATAACATCTGTGGGATTTCATAAACCTGGTGTAGACATTGTGCTCTGGATCTAAAAAAAAAAAAAAAGAGGAAAAGTTTTTACATTTCAACATTTCTGAGTGAACTCATGAAATGTAAATAAGTTCCTCACCTTCTACCACTGGCTCCTTTTTGCCTTCAAAATCATCAATGGTTGCTGGCATCTGAAACAAAACCATATTTGTCAAGATCCTGCTTGTTTTGTGTTCCATCAGATAGCTCAACCTGCAGATCCCATGACGATTAGAAAACCAACCCAAGCTACAGAAATGGTTGACTCCTCATTGGTCATTAAGTTATTAGTTGTTATCATACTGCAAAATGTGAAGCGATGGTTAAAACTAAGGTTTGTTTAAAGTTAAGTGGGGATAGGTGCAAGTCCGTGAAATGGTTAGCACTCTTGCCTCACAGGAAAAATATTTCTCAGTTTGATTGCAAGCTTGGCTGCATTTTTAAGTGGAGCTTGACAGAAAACCAGATTGGTTGAGAAAAAACACACACACACACACACACACACACACACACACACAGGGAGGAAAAGCAAAGGCCAAAGACACACGCATTTTAGGCAAACTCGTGTGATTGTCTGTTTGTCTTAAGACAGACGGTGACATGTGCAGGGTGTACCGGACTGGCTCCGGTGCCACAGGATCCAGATGAAGTGGTTGATAAATGTTGTGTGTCCGATGTTAACTGATTCATATGAGCCAAAAATGTGTTAGATAACTGTGTTCAATAAAATCACATATATTATTGCATGAATATTTGGGATGATAATTGATAACTTACTTAAACACTGTAGATTACTCAATCTTCTGTCTTTAAAAATAAGAAATCCATAAGAAGAAATGTTTTTCCAAGCTTGTGTGAAACTTAAGACTTCAAACAAAAGTCCACCCCTAAAGTGTAACATCATCATCGGTATTGACTTATTTTGTACAAAAATATTAATAATCAGGCAAGAAGAACTTCTGCAAATACGATGAATTCAAAACATTGCTTAAAAAAAAAAAAAATCAGGTTAAAGTTAGTTGTGTTATTAATTTTCCTAAGAAACAAAGTATTCCATATGCCAATGACCATAACAGTATACATAATATTGAAATCCATAACTGAAAGCTTCATAATGTCTGCATCTCTGTTGTTAAATCTATCAGTATATCAAAAAATTCTAACTGCATGCAATAACAACATTTTATATAAAATAAAGTAGGTTATCTGTTTGCTAAATTAAAATTATGAGGAAGATTGAATGGGCGTACTTAGCGGGGATCTCACCCTGTAAACCCTGAGTTGGATAAAGGCTACAGAAGACTGATTTTTTTTTTTTTTAAGTTTTTGCACACTGTTACCATTTATCTGTGTTATGTATCTTTCCGTAATACAGCAAATCTATCACGTTTTGTGCCCAAAAAGAAGACAATGTAGTGTTGAAGGATGAAATTATGTCAGTGGTATTTTAAAAGCCAGACCTGTTTCAGTCCATTAATACTAAGATATCAATCTTGTCGGCTTACTAAAGCAAAAACTTTTTTTCTTAAAGCATAAATATTTCTTATCAGTTATTGTAACAATTGAGTTAAAGAAAAATATGAACTATCTACAATATATTCAATACGATCAGTTGTAATCTAATGGAAACTATGAAAACAATCAGATGGTGACTTTTCAGCTTGTTTTTCACCCGTGATTAATTTGTTAAGGGTAGGAAGTGGTAAATTATACATTCTAAATACATCCAGATAGCGTAGGTTGTCTACAGCCTACTCGTCCTGAAGATGTGTTGGTGAAAGGTCAGATGCAGTGTGAACCGTCTGCCCTGCTTCATTATTCATGACTTCCAGTGAGCCGACTGAACTTTGTAACTTCGCTCAGGCTGCATCCGGCTGGCCGGTCAACCATCCAGAGGAATACGTTTAACACGTTTCATGAACACTCCTGTAGATAGATCGAACATGTCATTTTTCCCGGCAGACTGTTTGTCGTTGCTGTTAAACATTATTAACGGGATTTCGTTTCTCTTCGCAGACGACACGTTAGCATCCTGCTAGCTAGCATCACAATCTGTTGACATTAGTGGAGGTGACTTTACGGCAGCTACCGCGGCGAGACAATACGATCCTTTTAGGTCGTGACTGCTCAAGAGCACCGAGCAGAAAGCATAGTTGAAATCGTTGATTTAATTTGCTACTGTACTGCCGGGTGACTAACGTGATCTACGAGAGGCTGAGCTCCAGAAGTAAACCAAGAATTAGCTCACCAGCTAGCCGCTGCCGTTAGCATACCACGAAAAGTCATGTTTGTTGACTTCGTTCACAGATTGAGGGTTTTCTTTTTTTTTTAAAGAGCTGTCGAGCTAAAGAAATTACAGACAAGCCGATAACTCACACACTCCATCTTCCATGAGCTCAATCGCCTTTCTGTAGCCTGGTGATGTTCAACTGGATGGATCCCGCAAAACCACGCAGGTCTTCCGCTTCAGTTCAGACCGGAGCTGCCTGCCGTAATACAGAGAGCACTCCGCAACAACATTGGAGCGTGTGCAACCTCTAATCCGAGGGAGATCACGGGTTTCTAACATGTATTCAGAAGAAATGTTCGTGTAAACTAATTGATCTCAAAAGTGTCCATGCTTTTGTGTGGGTAAGTACATAAAAATGCCCATCATCAATATAGATCAGCGTCGCAGCAGTGATTTAATTGCGCAAGTATGAGCGCCTTTCTTTTTTTATACTTACAGTTCTAGTGCGTGCCGTAAAAGGTGGCCGGTATACAATTTTAGTTTGAGTCTGGCTTCCTTTGTATGTAGTTTTGCATGTTACCTCCTACAGTGTAAAAACATACAATTTAGGCCAACTGGCGAACTTAAATTACCCCAAAGCGTGACTGTGTGTGCAATTACCGTATCTGCCTTTCCAATATTCCTAACGAAGTTGCAACCTGCTCATTATACCCTGCCGTATTCCCCCAGACAGGTGGAATTGGCTCCAGCACTCCACTACCCTGAGATGGATAAAGTGATATATATATATATGCAAACAGCATCATATTAAACATTTTATATTGAAACAGAATAAATAACAGC
>OMNM01021200.1:17480-51082 GCA_900302745.1 Parablennius parvicornis | reverse complement strand
AATAACAGCCCAAAAATAGACGCATCAAAATAGACCCATCAAATGAGTGACAGATTTATTTATATACAAAACTGTGTACAGCAAGATTTCTGAATTAACATTGACACACATGGGGGTATTGGTGGTCAGGTGCACAACTCCTGCCCCATGGTGTCAAGTCAACAGAGAGGAAAAAAAACCCTTAAAGAGCACCTTGTGTCATGAGAAGCAGATGAGGGAGTCTGAACAACTGTAAGGCACAAGACACAGCATCACCAGCTTCTGTTTAACCATCATCCTTCAGCTACTTAGTCAGCACAACACTTCATAAAAAGTTACAATTACCCACTACAGGTACAACATAAGGTTCATAGAAAGGAAGAAAAAAAAAAAAAACATTTGTCATGTCTTTGTAGGGCTATTGACTCTATGACAACATGTCATTAAAGATTTCAAGTGTGGAAATTACAACGCAAACTGAAGTATGAATTATAGGACAAATTGCAAACCATACTGGATTGGCTTCATCAAGCCTGCATAAAGCATCAAATCAAAACTATGAGTCAGAAAATTGCTTATCCAACACTGGGAATCAGCCACTTAAATACTCTCATGCAATGTTAAAAGGTAATTTAAAAATTTTTAACTCAACAATGTTCATAATTGTAATGCACATATAAGCATTTAATGTATTCAGGATACTAAAGGAAAAACAAATTTTGCATCAATGAAGATACAACCAATAGTACCAAACCAATATCTAATATTCTATTCATATTATGAAAATAAAGGTCTTAACTGGTATATAGCAAGTATCTATCCAATCTAGACTAACTTTCTCAGAATACTGTCCATGAGATGCCATATTTATAAGTTATTGTGAAAAGAAACTGTAGGAATAAAATTAAACTGTAGGTCATCTGAGGTCTATATGTATAAATTGTGAGTTGTTAAATATACATGTTGTAGAGACGAGGCTCCACAGTTCATTGGCAAATGGTACCTGAAGAAAGTTGATAACAAATTACAGCGGGATTTCATGTGAAATCTCATTACAGGATGTGTGAGAAAAAACTCACCATTTGTGAGAAGTAGTGACACTTTTATCACATTTAAAGCAATGTGAACTGTGACTCAGCGTCACTGGTGAAAAGACAGGCTGGAATAATGCACCAGTCCTCCAGAGAGGTTATAGAGCAGTCCTCACTTTACATTAACCCAGCAACCCATAGATTTGTCAGATATTAGCCAATGATAGCTCAAACATTAAAGAAAAATGGTGCAATTAATTTGAACAATAATTTTGGTGATATTTTTTGTTTTGTTTTTCTGAGCATGACGCTCAACTCAAAAAATTGCAAACTACATCTAATCACAGGAAACATTTCAATATTTATAGAAAAGGTTTACTGAAGGTGCATCTTTTGTTTAAAACAGAGATAATTCCTGCTCTTGAAAAACCTCACCCTGGTGGTTACAATTAGTGAGAAAGGTTTTTTTTTTCAACTGTGTGAGTGGCTGCTTTGCTATGGAAATCAATCTGGTATCACAACGGAGCAAAGGAGTTCCACTGCGGTGTCGCGGTGTCAGTGAGGTCACGGGTGGCGAGCTGGTGAAGTTGTGCCTCCTGTCTTCAGTAAATACGCTTACTGATGTCCTGGATACACTCTCACATCACAGCACACTTCTTCTCCTCTGGGGGTGCATTCCCATCAGCTTTCTCCATCTCCAAAATGATCCTCTTGAAAACCTCCACGGCGGTCTGTGTGACAAAAACACCGTCGTGAGAGTGTGAATCTGCGTCGGGGGATAACGTGTGGGCTGCAGTGATGAGCTGGTGTTCACAGTTAGTATTCCATCATTACCTCATTCTCCTTGGCTGAGGACTCCATGAAAGCTGCACCCCAGGAATCAGCAAGTTTTTTTCCCTCCTCAGGCTTGATAACCCTGGGAACAAAGAGAGTGTTTATGAAAGGAGAGAGTATCTTTGATGTGACGTCAGGACATCAACTCAGAACTGTTCTCAAGAGTTGTTACAATGATTTGTGGCAAGACAAAACCGAAATGTATTTTTCAAGTAAAACAATGCTTGGATTCCATATTGAAGGAATGAAGGCAGCGTTTTTCTATATACCTTCCTCGGCATTTCTTTTTGCAGTTTTAAGCTTTTTAAGCTGTTTTTAATTGATTCAACTACTTTAGTTGTTTAAGCCATTTTGACTTTTGACCTGCTTTTGCTCCATTTTTGACAGTTTCAAACATTTTGCCTTTTTTTTTAAACCAATCATCCTTTTTCTGGTTTTTAGAAAGTCAAGCCGTTTATTATCTTTTTTTTTTTAAAAAAGCAACTTTAACAGTTTTAGCAGAGGTTTGCAAATAAAATAATTTAAAAAATATAATTGAATGTAAATTGTTCTATGTGTATTTTTCAGAAAGCTTCAGAGAGCCATTACAGAGGAACTAAAGAGCCACAAGTTGCAGACACCTGGTTTAGTGGAAGATAAAACATTACATCATGGGTCCAGTATATTTTGAGGACTTTAAGTTTCATTGTTTACCTTTCCATGTGGAGATCTTTCTTGTTCCCAACAAGAACAGTCGGGGCCCTAAAAGTAAAATAGTGTATTCAAAAATCAACATGGTGAAAGACAACCAGTAATTCATATACACTAATTCCAGGAGCCAATAAAACTTACTGCATCTGCCCGACCATGTCTAGCAGCTTGTCGTGTAGAGCCTTCACAACTTCAAAACTGAACAGAGACAAACACTTGAAAACAATGCTTTCTGAAAGGCAAACGTTCTGGTAACACACCAGTAGCTCCACCAAAAAGTAAACTTTTCACTATTTTGTTCAAGAAAAATGCAGAAACATATCTGAGATAACCGAGTATAAATTTAGAGGTTGCTATCATAAACAATAATGAAAATGCTTCTTCGATACAGTAAGAGGAGGGAACATTATCAAACCCATCAACAGGGGAATTATACATGACTGAATGGCACTCTTGTGTTTTAATTTAGCAACATCACAAAAATCTACATTTACTAACGCTGTTGGCATTGCTTGAACTTTACGTGTGCACCAGGACGTACAGATATTGAGATAAAAATTGAAAAGTCCACTCACCTTTTCATCGAAGTCACTGAATAGACAAGAACATAGCCATGGATGTCCACTGAATGAGATTGAGGAAAAATTGAGTACTCATCCTACAGATGGAAAGAAGAAATTATGAGTACAGTGTATAACTGAAAAGCATCGATTTTCTGTTAATACAATTCGAAGCATGAGTCGACATGGCCAAATGTCATTTTGATGGTAACATATGGAAGGGTTGATTTTGAATTTAAAAACATTGATCCATGTCCCAGTTATAAAAGTAAATTAACAACTTACTTGTCCAGCTGTATCAACCAGCTGCAGATTGAAGTCCTGGCCATTCACACTGACCATTTTGTTAAAGGCTGCAGAAAAGCACAATTTAGCAAGGCAACTTTAGAATAAATAAACTATATTGTAATTTTAATTTGTGTAACATTATACAACAGAAAAAACTTACTATTTTCGATGGTTGGATCATAAGAGTCAACAAACTGCCCTTCCACAAACTGTATTGTAAGAGATGACTTTCCTATGGAAGAGGAGGAAAGACATATAAGGTATATACTAACTGACTGAAAAGCCTGTTGAGATATAATTTTTCCACTTCACCAAGATATCTCTGGCTGTGTATCAGATCATTCTAATTCCATCTAGCAACTCAGAGTAAATGATGGAGCATGTGGAACACATAGGTACAATCTCGAGTTAAGCTATAGGTAGTAAATAAGATCAAAATTAAGAACAAGAGCAAATCTATGGTAGCTACGTTATATTTGTGTTACAGAGTTCTTGGTTAATCTTCTTGTAAACTCCTTAGTTTCTGAGCAGGTGTTGCTATCTGATAGACACACTCAACCGTATATGGTATTGATAAAACTTATTATGGGACACAAAAGACCTTACAACTATACATGCAACAAAAAAATGGATGGACAATAGTCTTAGGGACCCGCCTCATCGTGGTCACATTTTGTTTGAGCTGCTGCCCTCAGGCAGGTGCTACAGGACAATGAAAGTGAGACCAGTGTCTCTGTGTGAGCTCTAACTGCCCTAAACAAAGCATCACTTGGGAATGTTCTAGTATTTCACTAAAGTGTGTGCTTTAGTGTCATTTGATGAAGGAGCATCAGACTAGGCACAACTGTACATCAGTCAACTCATTAAAAACATGATCAGACTGTTTCATTTGTGACATGAGTTCTGATGTCAATTTTGTTTTTGTATCATTTTTCATTCGTATTTATTGATAACACTTCATATTTCTAAGGTTTAGTTTGCCACCATCTTGTAATGCGTGTGGTGGGACTATCTCAATTTGAGTGAGTGATATTAAATCATACAAAAGCCATGGCGTGTGCGTCCCATGTATAGATTTTTTTTCTGAAGCAAATTTACAATCCTTTAAACTTTTTGGGGACAAATTACTAAGCGTAAAGAAAAATCACTCATGTTACCCTGATCTCATCTACAGCAACAAAGTGTTGTGCACTACGTAGTTTAGCGATCACCTGAGCAAAAACACAGGTAAACACAAAGAAGTGCCAGCTGAACTGGCGTCCCTGTTGTCAGCGGAGCGGCTCGAGGGGAAAACAAAGCCAGGACGTTAGCATACTAGCTCAAATTAGCTTCGCACGAGCCCGGGCGCTGTACTCACCTACAGACCGGTAACCTATAACGGCAATCTTTCGGCATTTCGGTTGAGGCATTGTGGCGAAGACGCTGATCGGTAAGCAGTGATAGTGTCGTGACTCGAGCAGTTTTACTATCCAAACAAACTTTTTTTCAACGCCACATTCGTCTGACGTCACGTGACAACAACAAACTTTTTTAGGAGCCGCCGCTCGAGCTCTCCGCTGGGCCTCGAGCTGCTATTTAGCAAGTTCAACCCGTGCAAGTACGATCCGGACCTGTCCCCCAAAACTCCCTTCCTGCGTGTCGGACACAGTCTTTGATAAAAACGATAGTTTGTATTGACAAAAGTGTCTTTTCGACCGAAAATGGAAGCGAAAGAAATTAGGCTCGCTCAATGCGGTTACGATCCGCGAGTCAAACTGACGGAAATTGTAATTGTGTAAGCACACCGTCGTAAAAGCAGCCCAGACGTCACCGCTGACACCAGCGCGCGTGCAGGCCGAGTTGTGCAGCAGAGGTCACTCTCTGTACACCCCAGCATGTTCCTGACAGCCAGCCTGCTCAGACCTTTCCAGACTGATTGTCAGTTTGTGGACAGAAACTCTAAAGTCCTTCAAATCAACAAGTATCCGTCAGACCATCAACAGCTTACTGTATCAATTAAGTCTGATAGAAAGTCATCAGACAAGTTACTTACTGACACTCTGCACTGCAGATAAGTGTACATTGTCATATTTTGTTTTCGGTTTCAGTTTTTGGCCTATTGTGTTTTAGGATATACTTCATAGATATTCCTTATATTCTCATTATGCTAAAAAATATATACTTTTGCATTTATTTTGAATTACAATCCTAGTGTTTGAATATTGTGAACAAAACAGTGGCAATAAAGATACATGAAATATTTGTTATAATTTATCAAATAATTTGATATTGCATACAGCAAAAAGTAGTAGTAAACTGAATCTAAATTGCCCATTTGTGTGAATGTGTGTGAAATCTTCAATATTGCTATTTTTGCCCTGCGATAGAGAAGTAAGATTCCTTCAAACGTAGTCATCTGGAATAACCTCCAGTGCCATGATCAAGTTTGATACGAGACATAGGAATGGATTAGTGCATAATCTATGTGAAACTGTTAAAAGATAAATCAAAATTGATCCTGGGTAACATAGACAATCAAATTAAATACTATAAGACGGCATCAGTGCACTTCAGAAGCAGATGATGAGGGATAGGGCTCCTTTTTCAAGACCATGTAGACATTGTAGAGTTTTGTTATCTATCAATCAAAGCCATCAAGGACAACCTCAGTAAAATAGTTTAGAATAGCAATGGGGATTCCAATAAAAGACATTAAAGCATATTTGTATTGTGAGAAGAAGCTGCATAGAGAGAAAAGCCACACTGGCCAAGAATAGAAGCTGGGTCTTATTGAAATGAGCCATGTGTGCTCACACTACAACACACTGCCTATCGTAAACATAAAGTCACACCAAACTCACATCTTTAAGCAGTATCTTGAAAGTTTAGCCATTTATATTAAACTGCACCCTCTTTTGGGAGATTAATTATTCTATAAAATAGTAGTTGCACACATTTTTAGTGTAAGCACTGTGATGCTACTGCAGTTTGAATTATTTGAATTAAAACAATATAATTTCATGCCATACATTAGTCAAATACTTTTGATTTGAATCTGCCTTTTTGTTCCATTGAACTGTCCAAATCTACTCAGGGCATAAAATATTAGTTTGAGGGGAATATATATATATATATATATAGTAACATGTTACTGTAGTCGATAACATGTTACTGTAGTGTCGATTACACACTAGTAATTAGGGTTCGAGCCTGTGCAGAGCTGGGTGAGTCTCTATTGGAATGCAAGAAATTATTATTCTTCTGCTTGCCTTAGTTGCAATGCGCAAAGATTGCTATCCGAGGCAGCCCTTTAATTTTATTATTTATCTGCCGTTTTTTCTGCAAGTAACTAGTCCTGCATCATTCCGTGCATGGACACAAAAAAGTATATCAAAACGTGCGGAATATTTGGGAATATGTTGCCATGACTTTTGTTTACGATTCAGATAACCATTTCCAAATACATCACAAAAAACTATGGAAAAAAAAATTCCTATACAAAGCAGATGGGAGGATGCTGAGGATGTAATGAAGAGGTTCATGGATGCATTGAGAGAGGACAAGGAGGGTACTGGTGTGAGGAAGGAAAATGTCCATTGTTTTGGAAGATCTGATGCACCAGTCTTTTCATGTGAAAATTCCAAAAGAAGAGGAATAAAATTAAATAAGCAATGCAGTGTATGCAATGTAATGTATCATGCTAATTCTTTAAAGAATGAATTAGATCCAGATTATAGTGTATATGTAAAAAAAGTTATTTGGTTGACATCTGATATGTGCAACATACCTACCTCTGTTACTACTGTTACTTTGTGGCGTAAAGACTACTTAGTTTGTAGCTACCTTTAATTCTGATGGAATTCAGTTTTCTGTGTGCTACTGTGAGTCAATGTTTTCCGCAGCTGGATAGAATCAAGAAACAAGAAATTTCCATGGGGACAATAAAATGGGCCTATGGGGTATCTGATCTAAACATATGTTATGTTATTTTCTTATTTTTTTGCAGAAAAACCAAAATAATGCCCTAAATTTTGAAAAGAGTAATAAGTAACTGCGTTTGAGTTGTCTATTATTTTTCAATAGCCTGTACATTACAAATGGTCTTACAACCTACAACTCCAAACAAAGATTTGAGGTAAAAACAAAAATCCAAAAAACATACGTAACATTCCAAATAAAATAAATTAAAAAAAAATCTATAAAAATCAATCAGTCAATCGGTGAATCAATCTTTATTTAAACACAACCTTTAATATCAGAAACACACTATTATAGTTACTTATTTCCACCAGAAAGTGTAATGTGTTAGAATACATAAAAATGCTGAATAAATACAATTTCTACTTCATAATGAAGAAACACAGGAGGTAGTAGTTTATTATAAGAACACATTTTAAAGACACATACCCAGGTGATCTGTAAAATACATTAATTACAATGAATTTTGTTACTGAACTGACTGCACAAAAATGAGTGAATAGATGGAAACGTGGTCCTCCCGAGTCCAGTATAATACAATCTAGAAATCTCTCATTTGGTTTTAAAAACATAAACTGCTGTAACTCAATAGGGAAATGGAAAAAGACAAAACAAAACAACAAACGTTAAATTTCAAATAAGCAGATACAGAGAATATAAAACAATGTTTTACAACATATACAGGCAAGCTCAAAACAAACATTTGAAACAAACAATTAAAACCAACAACTCTTGGAATGCTTGTTCATGCTGTTTCCCATCTGTTTCTTATTCAAAATCAACACATATTATTGTATTATCTTATACCTACATATTCATTCTTCTTGTTTTTGTAAATTTATTGTTTCTGCCTTTTCTTCACTTTTGAACATTTTAAAGAGACTGGGCTTGGAGAGGTAACACGGAAGTGAATTGGAACGGGGGGTAGACCCTGCCGGGGAAGTGGCCGTCATAAACAGGCAGATGAGAATACAGAAAAACCCCACCGACACGGCCCTGACAGGGATAGGCAATTCTGTGAGTACTTTGGAACCGTTCCCTTTTTAAACTACTTCATGTACCATCCTGGGGTCTATTTCTAAAGTAAGCTGTAAGGCGTCATGTACCGTAGGCTAGCAGGCTAGCAGCTAGCTGGCTAGTGGTAGCATTTTGGGTGGTGATGGCTGCCATAGCAACCGTTCAGGAAACATTGGCTGGGGCTCGAGCCAGCCACGGTAGTTAGGCCAGCGTTGGTTTGTTTTGCTAATCCTAAACACGACGGTGATGACATTTAGCGACAGTTCGTCAATTTACACACAAGACAAGCGTCATGGCACACATCACCGAGTTGTGACTTTTCCCCATACTTTAGGCTATCGATGATGACAGCGTTGTGAGGCTACAGTGTCGAGTGCAGCTATCTTGACCAACGGTAATTTCCATCAGATATAGCAGGCTAATGTTAGCCATCAAGGCCGTAAACTTGGGCTATCCAAACGACACAGTTATATAAACGCTTGCAACACTGCTGCCCTCTTCAACCAGTTTAGAATAAGGGTTTCAAACAAGCGAACGTTGGATTAAAACGATTGAAAGCCACTCTTAACAGTATAGATAATGGACAATTCTGTGTCTGGTCAAGTTGGAGTGCTACGTTAGCTTCTAACCAATCCTTTTCTGGTGCTAGTGATTTTCCTATTTCAGATCATTTTCAGTAGGTTATACTGTATGTGTTGATTATTGTTCCAGTCCAAACCTTCTGACTTTTGCACAGCCTTGCAAGCCAAATATACCGTCAAAGTATTTGTAACTTGTAGTTTGCTCATGTTGACTCTTATCTTTGGTATTTGTGTTTAGATTTTGTAATGTAAGGTTAACCTATTAAGACCGGCCAGTTTAACTTCAAATACCTTAAAGGTTTCTATTCAGTGTGTGACACAAAAGTAGGCCTTTGCATACTATACTATGTGTTTTAATGTAGTACATTGTGTTACATAACAGTGAGTTACTGTGTTAAAAGGAAACATTGGAATTGATGTCATTTCAGCACTTATCTTGAACGAGTATGGATGGTGATGACTGCAATGGCCGGTCTTACATATCAGGTAGCACTTGATATTGTCTCACAGAACCCTATGGACCTTCCAAGGTTTGCATGTTTTAATACAAAATATCTTGACTCTGTCGTCTTTCTGAGTGCAGCTAGTGGGGATTCTTCAATGGAAAGAGACTTCTCTGGAGCCCTCGGAGGGCCAACAGTGAGCACCCCAAACAGCAAAGAGAACTCTCCTCGGCGCTCTCTTAGTGGTCAGTGAGAAATGTTACTCATATAGGTGTAATATAAAGCTATGCGTTTGTGTCAAAGTGATAAGTTGAGTAGTTTCTACTGTCTAATACATATTTATGAAAATTGGTTGTTTAGCTTGCACTCCCTGCATCTATTACATTTGTTGAGCCCTGTTTAGATACGCAATTACAGGTATCCTGATTCTCTCTCTGTCATCTGTCACAGGTTACTAGATTATACCAAATGATTTCATTTACATCCTCCTTTATTATTGTTTATGTACCCTTGTAGCCAACTCCATCAAAATTGAGCTGTACAGTGATGAAGACCCAGGTCGCAGTACTGAAGATGAAAGAGGGGAGCGGGTAGAGGAAGGGGCTGGAGACCAGGGATCCGAGGCTGTTGGAGGCTACAGGGAGCTTGGCAATCCTGATGCTATGCCAACTGGAGCCACCAGATTACCAAATGGAAAACTCAAGTGTGACATCTGTGGAATGATCTGCATTGGGCCGAATGTCCTCATGGTGCACAAGCGCAGCCATACAGGTGACTGTTCAGTTTAGTGAAATATTCCATGTCAGACAATGGAGGTGCACTTTATTCACGAAGGTAGGTTACATAGAAAAGTATTTTAGAATTTGATATATGTAACTGTAGCACAGACTTTCAATATATTTCAAGCAAACATTTCATGCATACATTTGATGAATACCAATTTGCATTGTTGACGAGCCAAGATCTGAGTCTGTAGGGATGCTTTGTTACAATGGAGGTAATATATGAAGGGAACATTTTGGAGTAAGAGAACAAAGCATTGCTTGATGTACGGTACTTAAAATCTGATGATATGTTACAAGAGCGTGTTAGACTGAAATACAAGCTGAGTTGACAGGTTCACTCTATCCACAGGTGAGCGACCATTTCAGTGTAATCAATGTGGCGCCTCCTTCACACAAAAAGGCAACTTGCTCCGACATATCAAGCTGCACTCAGGAGAGAAGCCCTTTAAATGTCCATTCTGCAGCTATGCCTGTCGAAGACGAGATGCACTCACTGGCCATCTTCGCACTCATGCAGGTAGGACCGGGTGATGAGTCTGTTTTAATCTTATAATAACATCAAAAACAAATAACATTAACCTTGAATTGGTGGCCAAGAAGTCAGAGAAGCAGGATTGTTAATGGAAGTGCTCTGGTTCCTATTGCTGGGTCATAGCTTTGGGTAGCTGGCACTGCCCAACTGTTCAGGTCACACCAGGAAGACGCTAAATCAAAACCAAATCGAAACGCTTTGTGTCAATAACCTATCATATTGTACGATCCATCAAAAAAAAGCAACATATGACATTGAGAAACATTAATACATTGAGTGAGAATGTTCCCTTTTGAAACCTGCTGGCCATTTGTGCATTAAATGAAGTAATTACATTTGTAAATAAGCTTGACAGATATCCAGTGTGGTGAAGCTAACATTTGTGTTTGATTGTGGTAATATGAATTATTACAGCATCTCCAGGCTCGGTTTAGTTAGGCAATAATGTAATGAATCATAATAATCCAGACTGGATTTGTAATGATTATGACTAATAATGATTTTGCCCTTTGTCTCTAGTGTCGTCTCCAACTGTGGGGAAGCCCTATAAATGCAGTTATTGTGGCCGTAGTTACAAACAGCAGAGCACCCTGGAGGAGCACCGGGAGCGCTGCCATAGCTACTTACAGAGTCTGGAGTCACAGCAACCAAGCAGTGCACAGAATTCAGGTATGTGTTGAATGACATTCATGCGAAGACATGTTAGAAGCAGACACTTATTCATGCAACAGCTTCACGGTGTTGTATCTCTGCCCACCTCGCCAAGAGTAGTTGCATTTGACAGAAAGCAAACCATAAACTTCCCAGTCATAATTGCTGGTATGTACAAAAAGGTTGTTTAGATCCTGAAGTAATCGGAACATAGGACAGAAGTTCTGTCTGGGTAACAAATAAACCCCTAAATAACAGCTTGTTTGTGCTCTGCAGGAGAGGAGATGAGAGAGCTAGAGTTTATACCAGACTCTCTACAGCAGCCCTCCTCAGACAAGATGACATTTATCGATCGGCTCGCCAACAGCATCACCAAACGCAAGAGATCCACACCACAAAAATTTGTAGGTGAGCATTTGGTCTCAGTGTGGATGGTTTGAGGAAACTCATTAATATTCATTGCCTAAAACAAGATACCACATACTGTACGTTGAGAGGTTGTTTTTATTTTTGTTTGTTTGTTATTTTAGTTGTGACTACCAGTTTTTAGGATTTGATATTAATTTGTATAATTTTGAACTAGAATTAATCCCCCAAAAAATTCACACGCTGTTTAATTACTGGGGGTAAACTTTTCCATTAACTTCAGTTGTACAATATTATAGGATTGTGTCTTATTCTATGTTGCAGGGCAGAAGCACATGCGCCTCAATCTTGCAGATGCTTCGTACGAGCTCACGGCCGGTCCTGAAAAAGACAGGGACATGCACGCAGGGGATGTTGATGCTCCGCATTTTCCTGGTCTGGGTGGAGAATACGCAGGTGTGGCAGGTAATGGTGGAGGAGGGGTATCAGACACACTAAGACCCATACACCTTCCTACCACTCACCCTTCGTGCTTGTCAGAACTCAGGCCGATCCACGGCTCCGCTCATGCTCCTAATGCTCTGGGCTCACGGTTGGACTGCACAGGGACAGGAGCCGGAGCGGGAGGTGTGGGTGTTGGGGGCAGGGAGGCCGCAGAGGGTCATGAAGACCTTCCTATTGGTCGAAGTCACGCGCCGTCACCCAGCAACGGCTGCCAGGATTCTACGGACACAGAAAGCATGGCGGAGGAGCCGTGCAACAGTACCGCTTTAACTCTGACCTTGCACAGTAACAATGGCCATCACCTTCTCCACACTAATAATCACAACCCAGCGCCGCCTCCCATCACACACCACCGGAGCCGGGACAGACACAGCCCCAGCCACGCCAAAGACAGAGAGGTGGAAAGAGATGACGGAGGGCACTCGGCCCTCCCGCCTCCCACCCTGGCTCCAACACCCAGCTCGCCCATAGCACCTTCCTCTACCTCAAGGGAGGCGTTTCGAGTCGTCGATGGCGAGGGACGGGCCGTGCGATCGTTCCGATGCGAGCACTGCCGCGTGCTTTTCTTAGATCACGTCATGTTTACCATCCACATGGGCTGCCATGGATTTCGCCAGCCATTTGAGTGCAACATTTGTGGCCATCGCAGCCAGGACCGCTATGAGTTTTCCTCACACATCGTACGTGGAGAGCACATGCTTGACTGAGGATGACGGATTGAAGCTTTTTTCCTTTTTGAACTGACACAAGGACCTGGCTGAGTTTGGTCTGCACACGTTTTGAAGTGGTGAATGATGTCATGAAACTGATACTATTTCAAACAGGCACTGGCCCAGCCAGCACGTACTGTCATGAAACCTTCAAATATACATTTCTAACATTATAACAGTGGTCCTTTTTTACTGTCACTGCACTTTAAAAAAAAATAAAAATAATAAAAATAGCATTTACTTTTAAATGTGTTCGTAAAATAGATGAAGAGCCAATTCACTTCTTTATTCGCAGACGTGCCTTGCCCCAAAATTGATTTTCTTTTTGACATGATGCACAAATTATAAGACAAATCAAAACTTTGTCCAAAACCTGAAAACGTCCCTGCTGTGTGCACTTTAACAGAAAACTAAATATGACGTTTTTAGCTTGCCTGTGATTGAATCTGTACAGATTTGTATGCCTTGTGATAAAAGCAACTTTTGTGACAAAATCATATCTTTACAAAGCTCTTGTCTGGCAGAGTTTGTCCCACTAGAAGGTGATTCTGCGCAAAGGATTGCTTTTTCCAATCTTCTATAGAAGTGCAGACCAAACTCAAAATCCAGGTCCGAGTCAGGTAGACTTTGTCGTGTGAGGATTGTCGGTGAATTAGAAAAATGCACTTTGGTCTCTAACGGGGTTGGAATGAACAGACCTGTATGTTCGTGCTTTACTGTGAGTGTGTTTGTTTGTATGTCTGTGTGGGAGCTCAAGAATCTGAGGTGTGTTGTGTTTTTTTTTTTTTTTTTTTCTTGTCAAGTGAAATGAGTAATTACAGTTTTAAATGAAGGCCTTTGTGTGTGTGTGTGTGTGTGTGTGTGAATGTTGTGTTGGGTTGTTGTATGAGTTGTTGTTTTTTTTTCTTTCTATGACTGCTTTTGTTGCACTGATACCTGCCAGAAAACTCTTAATTCTATTAAACTGTTTTATAGATTCCATTAACGACCTGCACATTTCTCTCAATGCATGAGAAGAACTAATGAAACATTCTTAAAAGGGGAAGAGGGGGGAGAGAGATCACTGCCACACATTTAGAGATTACTGAAGAGGTTCCAGCTACTAGAATTAAATTCTCCCTCTTGTCGCTACATCAAACTGCAAACCCACACTAATAACCTACTTGTTTATTTATGTCATATTTATTTGTTATATTATTGTCATTGGATTGTGCCTTTCTTCACCTTGCTGGCCGCTTGAATTACAGGAGTGCCCAAGTTACATTACAGAACAGATGGTTGGTGAAACCTGCTCAGGATCACTAGTCAGATGAATTTGAGTGTCTTTATTTTTGCCACAATGATTTACAGTCATTACTTCAGAGTAATCAAACACTACATGTTGAATGGTTCGTGACACAGTTCAGGATCAAATATAAATGATTTGCTCGTTTATTTATTGTGAAAACATTTTAATTCAATTTCATTTAATTTCATTCAATTCAGTTCAATCTTACTTATGCTGCAGTAAAATGAAACTTTTTGTGATTTATTGGGGGAGTCCTGCTTTTATCTGTGCAGAAATGTTAAAATGAACTGTTAAATACATTTCTGGATAACATTTATTTTCACTATTAACAGTATCAAAGATAAGTTTGAAAAAAATCTCTAAAAGCACTGACCTGAGCCTTTTATTTTCTGAGTAATGCCTGCATATCATAACTGGTATTTTGACAATAGTACATTTTTTTTCTGCTCAAATAATCGCTACTATTCACGAGACATTTGCAAGCTAAACTGAAATTACTTAATTTATACTTCTAAATGAATATTTGATATTCATTCAGTTATGAGATATTGTTTACTCAGCATAGTCATATTTTAAAAGAACCGTCTACATGTGCACAAGCTCAGAAATTTTGGTCTGAAGACAAATGAAAAAGAATTGTTAGGTTTTTGCATGGGCGTGGTTCTGTATAACACCAAATACCTTCTCCCTAGCTGAGCCAAAGAACCACTATTTCCTACTATTAAGCACTTTTTTCCCAGTTACAAAAGCAAAATGACAAACTATCTAGAGTGAATATATTTGTAGATGAAGTATCAATTAGGAGAAATCTGGAGAAATTTTTTTTTTTTTTTTTTTTAATGGCTGTTACTAAAGTCTTGTAGATGTTTAAATCAAATATGTCGGTTTAAAAAATATCTTCAACAATAATGTAGATGTTTACCTCACTTTATCTGAGGAAAGACTTATGAGTTGTTGAGACGAGCCGGCTTTAGTGCACGTTGCAGGACGAGATTAAAGTCACTCTTCACTGGAGTGACATCAATCCAACAATTATATCTTGTTGCTATGAAATCAATTGAACTTGCCTTAATGGGAGAGGACTGTTAAGATTATGTGGGGTCAGATGGTGGTTTGTGAATTTCAAAATGTACTTTTTCTGCAGTCTAGTTATAAAATATTTAAAGTTACTTCATTGTCAAATACATCGGTCCTGAGTTCAGTATCATGAGGACAAGGTTGAGCTACACTTCACTGTGTATGATCGGATTCTGACCAATGAGTCTCCCCGTTGGGTTTGATTTGTGTAAAGTTAATGTTGCTGTTGTGCCTTTGAAGTTTTCTTTTTTGTAATGTTTTCTTTCTGACCAGTAGAAATTCTCAATGCTGTGGTAGTGTACATTTAAAAAGGCTCCATATTATTTAGGCCCACTTTCTTCTCAACACCAAATAAACCATTAATCATGAACCACTTTGACTGTTGCATTGTGGTCCATCAGGACATTGATTATAATGGAAATAAGGAGCCAAAGAAAGATATGTCTCAGTTGATGCAACCCTCAGCTTTCCTGTTGACCTCACAAGAAATAATGTTCAAAATCAAGACTTGCTCCGTTCTCCATGATTTGCCTCTGCTGGAGGATTTATGTTTGAGTCACAATTTCAGTTTAGAGGAAGAAACCATGTTTGTGTGCCTGACACTAGCTCGTGATGTGCTTCTGATCCTTGTTTGTGGAACCAACATTGCTCAAGAAACTCCCAATCACTCCTTTTAGTCTTAAAGGACAACCAAATAGTTTTCAATTCAAAACTAGATTTAAAATAAACTGTGCTAACTTGTTTTAAAAAGTTTATTTCTTGCACTGTTTGTTACTTTTGGTTTGTCTCTTTACTTTTTATTCCCCAAGTGATCCGATACTGCTTTAAATAGCTGTAGAGCCTTTCATGTATGTAAGGTTGCATTTGCATAATTTCTTACACTACTGCAAGTTTTGTACTGTAAGAAAATTGATTCCAAATAAAATATTTGTCCTGCTTTGTCTTTCCTACAACTACATAAATCACTTCAACAGCCATTTTTGTGAAGATTTTTCAGTTTATTTTGCAGATGAACAGCATCTTCCAATTCTGCTTTACATGGGTTTTGGAGGAGCTCTGGGTGCACCAGCCTGTAAAAAAAGAAAAGAAAAAAAAGAATCAGATTAGTACATTTGATATGGAGTGAAACAGGGTTTCATTGTTATTAGATACACTTTGTGTGTGACGTGAAGAATTCAGAGGGAGAAATATTGTGGTATAAAAGAAAAGGTTTTAAACTAATTGAAAAAGACAATTTGAGAACTGAACATGAAAATATATTAAGATGAACTGTAACAGATAAGCCATTACTTGCATGTACTTTTTTGCCCTTCCACCAAAAGAAACCTGTGGCGAAGCCCAGCAACTGCTCAAATGTATATGGTGAAATTCCTCAGCCAATATAAAAAGTGCTACTTTGTGTGGTCGCAACTCTGTCAGTTTAGGATGTGTTGGCTTTGGAAACCATGCTTTATTTTCAACTTTAACATCATGGTCAGTCACGACCATGAAATGACTGTTGTACCCCACTGATAAAACAGTATTTTGGAAGATACTCACAGCGGGCCTGAATCTGGGTGGAGGAGTACGGTCCTTCCTGGCCTCACATGAGCGGTTCCTCACCACCTTACTGTGGATAGCACAGCTGACACAGTAGTGCAGCTTCACATAGAGCTTGGGCAGAACGTATGCTGCAGAGAAGACAGAGGTGGAAGTGAGCAACAACGTGCCAAAAACAGACACATTTATGACCAAAATGCTTTAGCTAACAGACTTACAGTCAAAGACGCTGGCCTCTGAGATATCTCTCACGGCCGCTGCCTCCACGATGTTCCTAATGACGAACTTCTTGATGGCCTTGTCCTTGGGGACGCAGCGGGCGCAGTTGGTGCAGCGGATGGGCTGCACATGCCCACGGCCCTTCTTTGCACGACCGTTGTTCCTCCTCTTCTTAGTCTGTAAAACAGAAGCCACAATTAGCATATCTTAAACAAACCTCAGTGTTTTACCTGCAATGCAACTGTTATTATAAATGTTTTTTATTGATTGGGTCAGTTTTTCCACCACAGCCGGAGGTTGTTTACACAAGAAAACTTAAGTACAAATAAACCACTGCAGCAGGTAGGTAATGGGAGTTGACCAGTTGACTCAATGGGAGTATTTCAGCTAGAACAGGAACTCCGCACAGAAAACATCTTGCAGAACACCTCAATGTCATGAAATGAATCAAGATGTACAAACGTCTGGTTTTTTTCATTGTGCTGCCTTGAGTCGACATTAATTTTTTTTAATAATTTCTTTGAACGCTTTGCACGAATTTGTTTGACGCTCATAATTGACGTGTAGTTGAATTGCGCATTAGGCTACCAGGAGTCTTTAACATGCTACAAAGAACCTTCTACAATTAGCCGAGTAACTTCCCTAAGGCATTGGAATTCACCAAATAAAGTGCTACAACTTGCGTTTATTGTGTTAAATCCTCACGGTCAGAGCGACATAACCTCAAATTGAGCTTCTTCTCTCGTCTCATTAGCCGCGGCGCTAGTCGCTAGCTCCAGAAACACATGTACATATAGGCTAGCATGCTATCAGCTAGCTACAGGCCCGAAATAATATTAAATCACCTAAGGGATATTCCAAGACCAATTCCAGTCATTAGGACTTTACCATAAGGGTTTATAAGTTCTGAGAAGACCAATGTGTGTGCCAGTGGTGGACTAAAATATAGTTTATTCTATTTTAGCCACACGGCCGTCCGCGAAACACACTCACCATGTTGAACGGGAAGCTGGAAAGAGGACCGGAAAAGGATGTCCAGCGAGAAGTAGTGCGGCGTGCTCCGCCCTCACGTGATTTTCAGTGAAATAGTTTTATTTTCTTTACTTTGTTTCTGATCGTGTATTGTTGAAAAAAACATATGTTCCTCACAAAACCTAAATGAGAAAAATTAAGCAACTATTTGAGTGGAAATACATGGAATAAGTACGTTTATCTCGCGGAGGGATATGGGTGCGTTTGTGAATAATCAAAGCGTCGCCCGAGTATGCGGAGTTATCTCACTCTGTGATATTCTTATTGAGTGCCATACTGACGGGCAACGCTCAACAATGAAACAAACAACCAATTCTCGGCCTAGTGTTTCAGATTTATAATTTTTGTAGATGTTTCAGATACACTGGTTTCCAAGCTAACTGGTGATCAACTTCCTGTAGTAATGTTTGTTTATCTGAACTTGCAGGAAGCTAATTTATCATTAAGAAGATACTAATTGATTGTGGAGTAATGTGAACAAGTTATGTATGGAAAATAATATAATGATATATTTATCTGTTTGATTTGTGTTTCCAATGTTTCTCACAGGTCTAAAATAATGCTCAGTTAAAAAAAAACAACTTATGACATCAGAATTCAGGCTAGTGTGAGAAATCATTTATTTTTTGTTAGGCTGCACTTTAGATCAAGAGACTTACGATATTTTTGATTTTATCCATTTGTTTATGGCATTTACATGACAGCTGTACGACACAGAAAAGTCACAACTTGGTTGAGTTTTCGACAGCACTTTCAGTATCAGAGTCAGCCATTTTATCATTACATCCACGGCACGATAGAGTCACCACCATAAGGCCAAATTTGAATTGGGACACATGTAACTTCTCCCTAATTGTATAGGAATGCATGAGGAAAAAACATATCTTCAGATAAAGATTGTACCCTGTTCTCCGCTGATCTCTGGAGTAGCCTACCAAAGTGAGCCATTATAACAAAACATGCATCTGGATTTATAGTTGGACACAATGATTCTTTTTCTTAGTTGTTTAAAGAACTGATAAGATGCAAAACAAAAGAAAACATGCTTCTTTTAACCCCAACTATGAAGAATCTCATTCAAGTAATTCAGTACATTTTCATATGCTTAAACAGTAAAATACAGACCTCTTCTGAGGTCAGATACGTATATAGATACATATCGAAGTATTTCAATTTGGGTTAACCATTTAGGTTATTTGGGAAAATTGGAGAAGTTGTGACTTGGGGGTGCATTAAACCCCAAAGCCACCTTATAGGGGGGACCCACCAAGATTTTCTTCTCATTTGTTTAAATTATATATAAGGTATCTGTGTTAAACAGAAAGGTCATCACTTGAATAAGGATTGGGCCTCTGGCTCTACATTCAGGTACAAATATGAAAAGTTTGCACTAAATAGTTTGAGAGAAACAGTTTGTTCAACATACAGTAAAAGCAGGAAGTGGCAACATGATTTGTATGACAGTCATATACAGAGAAATGTATCGTTGAAGACAATCTTAAGGTCAAGCTTCAGAAGTTGATCAAACAGATTCATGCAGCTGCTGTACAATAAAGCCAAAGAAGACAATAAAATTACTTTTCAGTCACTGGGCTCACATGACAATGTAGGACCCGACAGACTCATTCATAAATGGAAGAGCAAATCCTATACATGTGATTTGTAACTTCAAAAATTACCAAGAGATTATGATAGATTTGACCTTCTGCTTTTCTTTAAAAAGAGACAGTTGCCTCAATTAGAACCATCAGGTCATTATTTCCTTACATCCCAACAACAGTAGACAAACAACATATTCACTTATTGTTGTTTCTCCCACATTCACTGAGTTATTTTTTGAAGTTGTTTGCCCTTTTCTGATTAGAAAAGAATCATCTCTACAAAATATTCTTATGTTGTTTAATACCACTAAGAGAAAAGGACTGAGAAATGTTAGTTTGAGCTGCTATGTGACACAAGTTCTCATCCTGGTTGAATCCAGTTGGTTTTTCCATTGTTATTATCCTCTAAATTTGTGCAGATAGATTTGATCTCAGCACAATAAACTGCAGATTGACTCCCAAGAAGCGTGACAGTTTATAACCAGTCACGCTATTTTATGGCTTAAATGATTTTGTTGCACAGCTCGTGCTGCAAACAGTATCTGTAGCTATGGATTGTTGACAAAGACTCAGAGTGGAACAAGTTTTCTCTTCATGATGTTGTCCTGCCATATGGACTTTGTTGCACAAATTAGTCGGTCAGATTATATCTTAACCTTTCTGCAGTCACTTACATTTTCAGTTTTCTTTCATAGAATATTCATCTTACTAAACACTGAAAATCAGCGCCAGCAGTATTTAGCTACGTATTCTGCACATGACCAGTTCTCAAACCCAATACCACGGCCTCAAGACAAACCTTTGTAATTTGTAAGAGTAAAACACTCAATGGACTCATTTAAAAGCAACACCACACCTCTAAAGGTTTGTGATGAAGATAATAATAATAATAATACAACGAAAAATGTAATTTTTTAAAAATTTATTTAAATAGTTCCATGTCTTGTCCTTATTTCTTCTTACTCTTCTTATCCTTTGCCTTCTTTTTGTTGGGTTTCTGAGCGTTGGCCTTTTTGTAGAGGTAAAGTCCCACCAAGCCAAGTAGAGTGGGGACGAGGGCCAGACACACGAGTGGGAAAACATCATTGACCATCTTCTGCCACTGAGTCTGCTGCGTTAGAGAAATCACCTCCACCTCGAACTCCAGGACAGCGTCACCTTCGACAGACGTGGATCACATTTACAATTAGAAGAAAAATTGCAAAATGCTTTGTATAGCTGAGTGCAATAATCTCAAAGGGATTTAGCAGTACTGTATATAGGTGAGGTGAGTAATGCTGATTCGCTCGTTGTCCTCATAAAGGGTTGGATAAATTAATCAGCAGGTGAATTTTTCATCCTCTAAGTTGGCATCAGAGCATCTTTATAACTATGTTCAATCCGACAGACATGCTACCGTCGGTCAGACAGCTGAAGAGGTTCAGGCTGGTTCTGAGAGAAAAGATTTCAGGTCCTCCAGGGTGCATGCCAATTCGTTGGTTGAATATAGGGCTCCAGAATGGGGAAGTATTTATGCAACTGGTCATAATTTTATGGCTCAAAACTGTATTTGTATGATACTATTTCTAACTGTAAAAGACTGTATGCTGTTATGCTTAATACTTCATTTGACATTTTTTTCAATCATTTTTTATTTTGTGAGAGTATAATACAATATCAAGCTCACACTCAGACATGTTGTACTTGCATAGGTGTACTTCTGCCGCTCACGGTTTTTTTTTTCTTCCCACAAAATAAGGAACAAAAAAAAGAAAATCAAACAATATTTGACATTATTTTATATCAAAACCCTAAATATTTTATTCAGGGTTTTTAAACAACTATGTCCAAATATATGAAAAAGTAAAAAACTATGGTTGAACAGCTAAAATAATCAAATACTGTTCACTTAAGGTGCTGATGATATGTTATTATTCTTATTATAAACTATCCATTAATGAATGTGTACTAAGTGCTGTGTTGAGCCTATCAGCCTGTAGTAACTATGCTATAAGTGTACAGTTCAGATCATCGATGAAGCATTTCTCTGAGTGTTTTATTTACCTGGGATGGTAGGAGGGTAACCTTTTTTCCCATATGCAAGGTGAGCTGGAATAGTGGCTTTGATTTTTTGCCTGTGAGGAAAAATACAACATATCTAATCTCATATCATGACAATATTGAAGCTCTCTCTTCACTGTGGGCTCTTTACTTTCCACTTACCCTTCACACACACCAATCAAGCTTTGTTCCAGACCTGATAAGAAAATCACAGAGACAATGTCAATCAGCACCATCCCCCATGCACCACAGTCTGCTTATCAAACGTAAGCAAATCAAAATGTGACTGACGGAGCAACGCGGCTTGCACATACTCAGTTAGTGGTTAAATTACCAGCAATGACTGTCCTCTTCCCCAGCTCGACAACAAGAGGATCCCGTGACAGAGATGAGTCGATCACCTTCCCATTCATCAGCTTCCCCTGGAAAACATTCAACAAGGGATAAGAAATGATGACAAGAACAAACTGCTGACATGTTTCACAGCTTCATTGTTTTACTGAGTAAATTTGCACACTGTACAAAGACCGGTTTGTATTTTACATTAAAAAATGCATCTTTATCTATTTTTATAATAGCAAAAGTAAAATATTTAACCTTGAAGATACAGTATATGTAAAAATTAATTTCTAAAAATGAGGACATTTAAATCATATTGTTAGACTGAAAACTTTCCGCAAGTTGTTTTATGGCACCATCAAGTTTGATAACTAACTTTCAGGCTCATTCTAAGTTTAAGAGGAAAGAGATTATTAACAAGCTCTTATTGCCACTATTTCTCTTAATCCTGTCTCTAAGGTATTAGATCCAGTTTGTAAATGACATTTCATTTAATACATGTATTATTGCCAAACAATGTTAACAACACCATTACGCCTACTAAACCAGTGGTGTTCAAAGTAAGGGGGGTGCCTCCCTTTCAGGTAAGTAGTGATTCATACGCCCACACCTTGAAAACTCATTTAAATCTCATTTGGTTGTTTTGACAGTCCATCTCTGATTGTTTGCTCTGTGACTGACTGTCCAGGGTGTAACCTTCTTCTGCCTATAGTCTGTGAGAGGCTCCTCAACACTGAACCGGATAAAACACTACAAGACATGAATAGTTGGATGGATGATCAAAAAACTGTAAAATGTATATGCTGTAAATATAACACATTAATTATGTTGAACAAATATATTATTGGTAGATAGAGTGGAGGCAGAGCCTGGGTTCAGCTGTGTGTCCTGCTGAGACACGTGGAGGTGAACAATCTGACTTTCCTCCCCAGGTGCAGAGGTTCACAGCGTCAATCAGTCACTTCTAACATGACATGAACATGCATTGTCAGATGAAGTTGTTGAAGGCTATTTCCCAACTGACAGGCATGCTGGACTGTTATTGCTGACGTGTTGCACCGCCCTGCAGCCGAGCCCGCTCCGCACACGAACCAATCTCACACTTTAATAAAAAAGATAATAATAAAGATAATAGATAATAATACAATTTTTTAAAAAAAACTCAAACTCTATCGAGCAGAAGGCGTTTCAATCTAGTTTTCTCTTACTCTGGTCTGTCTTGTGTGTGGAAACATGTGGTTCATTCAGACGGTGCCACATAGACAACAAGAGCGCTGACACACACACACACGCACACACACACACGCACACACACACACACACACACACACACACACACACACACACACACACACACACACACACACACACACACACACACACACACACACACACGCAGCTCAGTAATTAGCCCCAAGTCTTCTTTCCCCACAGGCCTGGGGAGAGGCAGGAGACTGAATATTTAATATCCTCCTGAAGTGAATGCTGTCCTGGAAAAGGTGTGCATGAGTAGGTCCTCACTGGGCCATGACAGTCTGCAGGGTCTGAGAGGTAGCCTAGTTTTCACAACGCTTTCACCACCCAAGGTTCTGCTTCATGCTCGATCAAGAGAGAAAGGGAAGGGAAACATAAGTTCCTGTGAATACTTGACAAAACGATTCTCAGAGAAGTGAGTATCCCATCGGGATCCAGGGGGACCTCTGGTCAAAATCTTAAAAAACTCAGTTTTTCCAACACTGTGTTGTCATTCATGTCTTATTTTGTGCTTTAGAGGCTCTTAATGTTGAAATGATTGATTGTTGTTTTCCCAATGAATGTAATGAAAGAGAGGAAAAATGTATGTTGATAGAGTAGATTAAATTTAAACTTTTTAAAGCTCAATTCTTTTCAAGAACTTATTTAAAAAAGTTACAAATTGAAACTAAGAAAATAAAAAAATACTAATATACTTTGTTCAAACATTTCTGCAGTGTAGTTCAATTCCAAATATTTTTTATTTTTTATATATATAAATGTGTGTAATATACTTCAAATTGGACTGAAGTTCTAAATTTAAATGTAACAAATTTGGAGCAAGCAAATTTGAATAATGTAAAGTTGGCATTTATTGCAGAATTGTTGCAACTCCTCATGTGTATCATGAGAGGACATTTAATCGTACAACAAAGTACTGCAGCCTTAAAACAGTTTAGCCTGATGGTGGCGCTATGTTGAAACTCATGGAAACATTGAAGTCATTCCAACTGTTCAGGACACAACTAGTAGGTGAACGAGCCAGGAGCGATGAGATAGAGGAGCGAGAGCATTCCGAGCCCAGAGAAGAAAGCTTGATAAAGAACGGAGGCGTGTGAGGATTATTAATCAAAACAGAGACCCAAGAAACACAACTGACATTTTACTCTGAGAACAGATGAGAGGAGGAACAAAGTGCCATTGTCTTTTGTCCATAATTTAGGGCTTTCCCTTGCGTCACGCAGTGTGAAATGTTGATTCACTTGTCCGATCTCCTCCTCGCCGGATTTGTCCTTTTCACCACATGAGCTGAGTCAATGCAAGTGTTATGTCACACAGTGACTCACTCTTTTTTATTTTTTATTTTCAGTGGACTTGTTGCGCACAAGATGGCATCTTTAATCCTCTTATTGTACTACTCCTGTGTAAGTATTTTCCAGGCCTTTGTTGCAACAGCTGGCCTTCTTCCTACAGAGGCTGCTGTTGGTTCTGTAGACAGTCCTGCTGTGGGAGATGAGATCAAGTTTTTGTTTTTCAGCAGAAAGACATAGGAGGAGAAAGATTTAATTGCATTGCCAGTAAACAAATTGGAAAAATTCTTCCTGCAATAGTGGAAATAATGGACGGCTGTTTACACGGCAGTATAAATATTTAACATTCGGACTCATTTTCTTGAAAAGATACTCCAATGAGAGTAAAACAAAGATCTGCTGATAATGTCACAGATTACTATTGAACTCTGTCACACAGGTAAAATTCAGGAAATTACACAGAAGCAACATCATTATGTCTTGTTTTGTTATTATCAATATGTTTGTTTTGCAGAACCAAGATGCTATAGGAAGAACCCTTACAGGAGTCAGTTACAACTTATTGTGTCAAAAGTAGTGACATTGATTAGAGTACAGTGCAGTCAGGAATAAGGAAAAATTATATAGAACATGTACAGAAGCAGAACTGTGTGTCATCCATTGACTAAATATAAACCACCTTTCAATATTCATGTTAATGAAGGCTCATGTCTCATAGTGACAGGTTTTCAGTAGTTTCTGATTGAAGCTTAGATCAGATCAGCTGAATCAATTCACTGCAGTCTGTGATAATAAATAACCAAACAATAAAGTCAGTCTATGAAATTCTCATTGGTAGAATCCCAGACTTCATGTATGTTTATGCTGAACCAAGAAAACACATTTTCTATTTAACAGCATGACCTGGTAAATGGACAGAATTCAAACATCTCACTTACATCACTTCATACATATATTTCCTGACATTTACAATTTTTTTTTTTTTTTTAATTCTTAAATTCTTAAAAACTTTAAAATGTTAATTTAGTATTGTGGTTCAGTGAAACAATGCAGCTGTTTAAAGAAAATTGAGATTTGGTCATAAAGTGTTTCATTTGATTTCTTTCTAATGTTACATACATAATAAACGTTAGTAACAAGCTAAATTGAAAAGTTATTAGTTTCCTTGCAGCACTAAAATACAGTGAAACCAAACCAATATAAGAAATGTTAATTATTGCAAAAAACACTAGCAAAGAATACTTGTACTCTCCCACAACACATATGATCTAAAATTGTGATTTTTCTGCTGTGAACAAAAAAAAAAGACAGATGTCAAAATGTTTGAAAGCAATGAACAGCTTCTAATTACATAAGTGCCCCCTAACTTTCCCATATGGTTGTGAACCAAAAAGGCAGTGCCATTAAGCATCTTCCAAATTGACAAGACCTCCTGTGTGCTGCACAGATGTGGCCTTGCCTCTTCTGCATGTTTCACCTTGCTGAACAACCTTTTCTGTCCCACCTCAAAGTCTAAAGCAGAAAGCCCGTGTCTATCCGTGCAATGCACAGAGGAGAAGGCGGTGAGATAGATTACTGCGCTTGCGGCTCCTCGCAGGATTTGTCCTTCTGAAAGTGTGAAGGTGGTGCTAAAATGATGTGGCACACAGACACAGTGCATTAAGTGTGTGTGTGTGCACTGATGTATGGCTTTTGCTGGCGGGCCAAGCTGCAATGAATCCATCATGCACATTGTTGGTAGGTGCAGCAAATTTTTCCCATATTTGAAGCATGCCTTAATAAAACCAAAATTCAATACGACAGAATACGTTTATCTGCTGGTTCTACATTTCTTACCTTTCCTGCCAAACTGACAGAAAATTGATGACAGTAAATACCAGTCACATGACAGTATTCACAACTGATCAATGCTTTTAAGCAAGAGTTACTGTATTTAATTTTGTTTATTATATGAAAAGCATGTCTATGCATTTGCTCTGTACACACAATAATATTGCAAATGACAGCATGATGTTTTCACTAGTTACAGGATGAAACAAGACTGAATGATGTTTTGAACTGTTCAGTCCGAGCATTGATTGAACTTGGTCATTTTAAAGTTACAAATGGTAAAATAAATATTACACTTTCACAATGTATTGTTCAAATATACAAGTCTTTATGAGTCCTCAATGTCAGAAAATATCAAGATACACTAAAGTCAAAAATGGTTCAAGGTTGTGGCTGTTTTTTGTCATATATGACTGAGTAAGGGAGACAGAATGAAGAAAAGATGAAAGGTGACATGGGAATGTAAAAAAAAAGAAACTGAAGTGAGAGACTGAAATAAGATTGTTCCCTGTGGCTGACGAACAAATCATCGCCGGTGCTGTTAGCCTGTGAGCGTCAGTCCCCTCGATGAAACATCTGTTCTTTGCACTGAGTGCAACAGGAAACCTTGACTCTGAAACATCTGGCGCGTCTGTTTTATCAGGTAGACCCAGACAAATACATGGCACCAAACTGTAGGAACAGATGTTGAACTCTTTATAAAGAGATAATTAAGAAATTCTTTGGAGACTTTAATAGCTAAAACATGTAATGAATAGGGGATGTTCCATGTGATGAAAGGTGAAATGCATAAAATGAGTTTTACCACAAAGTTTTGGAATATAGAGATGACTTTATGTACATCACACATGTGGCCAAAAACATGTATTAGAGGTTATTCAATCATTCTGAATTGTCTGTCTGAGTGAATATTTGTGTCTGACTATTTTAATGAATAATTATAAAACTGCCTTGGTGACTCCACATTTAAGCTATGAAAATTTTACGAATGAAATACCAAACTATAATTCGGCAAATTATATTTAGAGATTCTGAAGGTATTTCTTTTGTGTACTAAAAATGTAGCACACTAGCAAGAAGTTGTTTCTCCAAGTCGTATCTCCAATCAGTAAAGACACATCATGCCCAGTGGAAAATGACAAGTACTCAAAATCTGACTTTGTTCTCGGTGCTTGTATTTTGCAGGCTGGAGCTCCAGCTGTCTTTTGTTGCTATGGTCTTTGCTCACTCGGAAACTGGCCACAGTGTTGGCAAGAGAAGGAAAAAAAAAAGACAGAATATATCAAGCTGAATTACTACCAACTCAGTAAAAATGTACCATTTGGCAGTGTGGTGCATATAACAACACCACATTTTATTACCAAGGAAAAAAAAAACCTGTGGTGTTAAAACAATATATACATAAGACAGTAAGTACTGGATGAGAAAGTCGTTGCAACAGCCTGTTGGAATTAACATGTCAGCCAAGTCGAGTTTAATTACAACTCAAGAAGGTAATCAACTTCAAGACGCAGGCAGCCTAAAGAGATGCAGCAGCCACTAGACACCGCTATCCAGTAGCAGCTGGTGATTATTTACTCGAGTAGAGGCCTCTGATTACATATTACCAATGCTGTTGTCTTAGCTCGGTAAAACTTTGACTTCAGCAATAGGAAACGTAAAGATTTACACAACCGAGCAGGGACAACAAACTGACTTCATTCAGTCTGGCTGCTTATTTAATCCATCTCTGTACTCATAGAGTGGAAAGATCTTTGAGGAAGCAAATTAAACTTTGAACTCAATATATATATCATAAATGGAAATAATTTTAAAATACAATATGAAAAAATATTTTATGAGCCTAACACAATAAAAATCTTAGTTCTGCTTTTATGATTACGGTTGACCTTTTGACCTACAGATTCTGCCACTTGCTGCACCATGCGAATGTCAACCAGGATTCAAACAGAGGTCTTGACCTCTTACATTAGAGAAAAATCTTATGACATCTGGTCTGAGAAAGTAATTGATGAGACATCTTTCAGCTGAAGATGAGGATTTCCTGACCTTCATCAAGCCCACCATCTCAATGACTACAGTTCACTGATCCTCAGATTTGAGCCTTGATACAAGCTACTGACATACAGCGGACCCAAAGGGGCAGATAAAGTGGCCATGCTGGTGTGGTGTCTGCTGACAGCTGATTAACATTCACTCATTCTCATCACCAGTGACCTCAAACTGTGGTGTGACACGCCTGGAAGGTGTTTACCATAAGGACCAGATGTCACTGGCTTCCTGTGGCATGATTGGGTGTCAGCTCTAGATAGAGAGAGTTACCAGGTCTGCTTACTGGGGGCACCACCTGAAACAGGAGAGGCCTGATCGTTGACCATAAGCCTACCTGATACCTCATCAGGCCTACACTACCATTTCAAAACTGGACATTCAGCAACATCCAATACAGACAAATGTGATACTCAGGTGTAATGACTTTCAATTCAAATATACTGCAAAATTATTTCCATATCTCTGCAATTTTAGGAAATGTTCCTTCTTGGGTTGAGTTTAATCGAGAAATTAATACAATTGGTATAAATACAAAACAAGAAAACAGTTATTGTATTTGAGCCCAGAGACTACAACCAGATAGATATTTATTTTTATTTGATTCAGAATTGAGTTATTTTAGATACTTCACATTCACAGACAACCACAAATCGGTTGTCTGTCTCTTTGTGTTTGCCTTGTGATGGACTGGTGACATGTCCAGGGTGAAGCCTGCTCCATTCCACTGTCAGCTGAGAGCAGCTCCGCCACTCTTCTACCCAGAGATGGATGAATACATCCTATATATAGAAGATGATGGATGAGTAGATGGATGGATTGGGTGGAGTCTTGACGTTGATCACATGAGACTCGAGTTCAAATCCTGGTTTTGATAGGGAATGCATCAACTGACCACTTTTCAATAACTTGCTTAAACAATGAATAGATACTTCTCCAACTTGATTAATCGAGAAAGCAGACATTTGAGTTGCAGAGGTACAAGTAACTGGGTGTTTCACCTTTGATCCACTCAAGCCATCTGTCTTCCGTTGTTTCCTTTCATCCATCCATCCATCCATCCATCCATCCATCCATCCATCCATCCATCCATCCATCCATCCATCCATTTCTGCGACAAAAGAGTTGTATGAAGTTTTAAGTTCTGAGCCTTTCCTTTATGTTCAGTTATAGCAGGGAAACTCTGTCACCTCAGTGTGTATGTGTGAATCTCCTAATGCATCAAAACTAAAATTATCCTAACAGGTCCTGTTGTGCCAGGCCCACCACTCACTGTAGCCATGACAACAAACTCACCCGGTTGTAAATATAGAAAGTGTGATGCCACTGGATGTGTGGCAGAACAAACTTATTTCTCCTGTACATCTCCATGGTCCATTTCAGTTTGCATTGAATCTCTGCTTGTGAATATCTCACAATCTTCTCTGTCTGGGTAAGAAGACACGTCTGCTTAAGAGATGGATGATGAGCTTATTGTTGGTTGTAAAGCCAGATGGCACATTCAGTATGTGCCCCATTTGACACTGTCAGCTCAATATGAAAATTTGCAATGAGAGAGACAAATGCACATGGACAGAATCTGCCCAGGGTCTTGTTTTAAAGCACTCGAGCTTCAACATCTTGTATGAAGAGATGATCAGCCAGCTGACTCAGCACTAAATGTCCTACTCGTTATAACAGCATGGCAAATTTCACTTCTCAATTAATGTTGTCACATGTGCCCCTTGTGGGCTTTCTTTCCTCCATTTTCTTTAGTCAGGAAATCATTATCAGAATATGAATAAGTTTGTGGTCAAAGTATTATTCATTATATATTGGTATATTTTTTAAACTGAATGCAGAACAAGTGCAATGACAAAATAATAAACAATGCAAATCTATTTAGTGGAGCAGGTTGGACAGCTGCAGACTATATATAGGAGCCTTTAACTTAACATAGCAGGAAGTGGAACATTTTGTGCCCAATGTTTTTGTAAAAAAAAAACAAAAAACTGCTCCTCTGTAAAAATGATTGATTAATTGAGAGTGGCTGCGACTCGGTGGGTAGAAAGGTCGTCTCTAAATCAGAATGATGCTGGTTTGATTCCCCATCTTCCCCTGTCATCAAGTTGAAGTGTCCTTGAGCAAGACACTGAACCCAAATCGCTCCCAATGGATCGATCGAGGTCCTTGCATGGCAGCTTCCTCCATTGGTGTGTGAGTGCTTGTGTGAATGTGTGTGAATGAGTGAATGTGATTAACAGTGCAAAGCACCCAAACAGTGAAAAAAAGCGCTATATTATATATGATAGTGGAGATAAGTAGAGTTGAAGAATTCACATTGTCACATTTTCTTCATTTAATATACTTTAACAATTCTTTTTAAGGTTTAAAATACTTGAGTCACATAGTAATATCGATAATTATCTGTGTACCTGACAATTCTGCAGATGATGAATGTTTGTAGAAAAAACAAGACTCAAAAATACCCCCGAATACTGAAATCTTCACAACCCCCAGATCCTGGCTGTTCATCAAGATGACTGTTGAATATGTAATAGCCATTTATCACATGTCTAATAAAATCAAAGAATATACATTTAGCACTAAACAAGGATGCCTTAAGTATCATAAAACCACCTCTTTCTCATCTAGAATCTGAACCAGAACTACTTTATTAATCCAAGGGGGAAACTCTTGAAATTTGATGTAAGTGAAACTCCAGTAGCCATCGTCCCTTTTAAATTATTTTGAACTCAAAAAAAACAATTTAGGAGTTTTTTAGTTTATATATTAGAAATATGTTTGATGAATGAGCATATTGAATTTCTCTTAAATGGTTCATTCTAATACATGCTGTTCAGATAATATATTTTGAAAGAGATTCAATCTACCTGATCTGAATAGATGGAAATGTGTAACATGGCTAAATTACATTATCTCAGCAAATAATTTTTTTGATTGATTCAGATTGAGGAATTTTCTGCTTGAGGACCAACAAACAAAACTCCCTGTGTCTCTCTGCTGAAATAGTATGTGTCTTCGTTACATCAGTTTCAGAGTACTAAATGTCTCCTCGCTCTGCTTCTAATGGTCTAACTACTCCAGATTCCAACACACTCAAAACAGAAGATGTCCACCCATTCTCCCTGGTGGAGCCGGGTCAGAGAAACATATTGTAGAATTAAACCAAGAGCAAAAGATGTTTGAAGTACAGTGTATATTACATAATATATGCAGCTGACATGTACAGGCACTATGGAGCCTCAAGGCAACAGGCAGAAAAAGAAAATTCGAAAGTGACTTATATATGTTTTCAATATCTCAATAAAATGTTAAAGATTAGTTGAGTGACAATGAAAAAAGGAGGGCACACACTATGAAAGAAAGAAAGAAAGAAAGAAAGAAGAAAGAAAGAAAGAAAGAAAGAAAGAAAGAAAGAAAGAAAGAAAGTCTGACATTTGGCATGAGAACAGTCTTGAGGAGTCTAACCTTTAAAATGAACATTCATTCTGAGCTCAGAAGCCCAAGATACCAGATAAAAGCTGTAATGCCTCAGTGCAGGCTTAAAAAGAACAAGAGGGCACAGTGGGAACAAACCTTACATTCAGAACACTATACAACTCATTGTGTGTCTGTGTTTACAATGAAATATGAGAATGAGACATTTTCAACACACGCTAGAGTATCACTGGACCTTTCAGTCATGCAGTAATAAGAGTGGACAGAGATTGTAATGAGACAGAGGAGTGTGCCAAGCTGTCTGCCACTACAACATATGGCGAGTGCAAACAATGACAGGCAGCTGCATGCGATCTGTGCAACTGGCTGGACCAGGATTTACACACTTGGTGATCAGAAGGAAGGATTTTTACAGGGGAAAATGAAACAGGCCTGGCCTTTCTCACACACCCTCTCCCTCCTCACTCCTCATATATACATTATGTAGACATGCACACACATGACCTGACAGCCAGTGGCACAGAGTACACACACATCTCCTGGGGAAAGCACTGCAGCTTGGTGTACATCTCAGCTGATAATTTCGATGATGAAACCTGACTTTACAATCTACATCACAGATACGGCAGGATATTCACAAATACCATGGAAAACAGAAGCTAGGGCTATAATCATAGTGGAAGAATAATAATTTTCCATTCACACTCACCACTCATGGAGTGACTTCTGGTAACACGATGATGAGTTTGAGTTTCAGTGAAACTACCTGATATAATTTGATAAAGATAATCTCTGAATGAAAGGATCCTTTCACTTCAAAGTTAATGAGCTTTACCTCTCTTAAGACAACATTCCAAAACTTTACACATAAATTACTGAGATAAAATTGTGTTTTTAGAGAGCGAATCACAGCAAAAACTGGATAAGAGACAGGATACTCCCTACATGATTTATCAGTCCAACACAGTGGCAAACACGGAAACAGACAACTATTCACCTCTGTGGTCAATTAAGAGGCACCAAATTACCAAACATACATGTTTGCACAGAGACAATATGCAAATACCCAGAATCAAACCAGGGATATCTTGCTGTGAAATGACAATGCCAACCACTTCATTATGGTGCAGAAACCTGATTCCTTCTTGAATATTCTGATTCGTTACTTTCTTTGTCTCATATGTATGGATCATGAATTCACATGATTCACATGATTTAGAAACCATCAGCTGATTTGTCTGCAATGAAGACAATGATAAATTGCAGGCTTGTGGCTTGTGACGGAGGCTTGCTTTGGTTTCATTGATGAAGTGATTATTCTCTGATTGCAGGTTCAACAGTTCAATCCCCCAGCCTCTCATACAGACATGGAAAATGTACCGACTCCTAATGGCCAGCAAGTACTCTGCAAATTTAATGCCTTAGTACATATGAGTGTGTGTGTGTGTGTGTGTGTGTGTGTGTGTGTGTGTGTGTGTGTGTGTGTGTGATGGATACGAGCTGCATATTCACAGCACCTAAAGAAGAAAAATGTGTATCCTTTAAAAAGGGTAACCAGCAAGAGGACTTCTTTAGTGTACACATTAATTCTATAAGGCTGCTAGATGTGTTTTAGTGTTTGGGGGAGGTGTGTGTGTGTGTGTGTGTGTGTGTGTGTGTGTGTGTGCGTGCGCGTG